>JBAGKK010174598.1:0-23281 GCA_037177015.1 Euceroptres primus | reverse complement strand
CGACCTCTTCATCGCTATCACCTGCTCTATCGAGGATCATGTATTTAGTTTTTGATTCGCTAATTTCTAGACCTATTAGCGAAAGTAACATTACACAGTAAAAAATATATTATACTTAATTTCGAATTGTCTAGATCTAGAATGCTAAAGATCTGAACAGTAGATAAAATATATGCAGAGAAACTATTACAAGATTGGTGACCAAAGCACCAAGGAATGGAAATTATTCCATCGTTTGGAAAGGTGACAGTATCGGGTGTTTAGAAAATATTAAACACTAAACTATCTCGAAACAATGGCGTTACGTCCATGCTTTTTATAAACTGATTCACTTAAGGGTATGTGATACATAATGATATCACGAATTACCGACCGTTTTTTAATTTATATTCAGCAGGTTTATTAAGAAAAAAATGCAAATATGCAAATATGCAATTTGAAGTAATAATAACAAATACATCAAGGAATCGATGTCTGGTGCGTTTCAGTTTTTATTTTGAAAAAAAAAAAATTATTTTCGAATTTTTTTTTTCAAAATAAAAACTGAAACGTACTAGACTTATTATTTCTAAAAATTTCAGCTTCATATCTGCATTTCTATCTTAATAAACCCGATAAATGTAAATAAAAAATCAGTCGGTAATTCGTGACGTATATAATATCATATACCCTTAAGTCTCTACGTCTGTTATAGAAATAAATATCCAAAGTAGAGAATATTTTAAAATTCCAAGCAATAAAAACGTATTCAATTTTTTTCATGAATATTGCATGAAAATGTAAATTTGAAAAGAGAATGGACACCTTTTCAAATACTTTGTTGACACCTTTCAATTACAATATTCAAAAAATTAAAGAACGATATTAATAACAGGAAAAGACATGTAAATGTAATTTCGAAAAGATATTGTATAATATTTCTTTGCAATAGGTTTCAAATTTTTAATGTAACTTTTTCGCACATAGTATCCAAAATCCAATAAACTGGACACATCTTATTCTTGAAAGAATTTATTATTTTAAATACTGATTTAAATTATTAAATATAAGGCAAAAGAACCAAATCTAGAGCACGGGTCCAAATGCGAATCACTATTATTTTTGCCCCGAATAACTACAATTGTAAACTAAATTTTTGTGAAACGTTTAGCTTAACAAATAAACTGAACATTTCACAAAAAATTAGTTTATAATTGTATCTATTTATGGCAAAATCAATCATGATTCGCATTTGGACCTCTGATCCGGATTTGGTTCCTTTGCCTTATTTAATTTCTAAGGAAAATAAAAAAAATTATGGTGGTGAATTTTGCTAATGATGGTGCTAAATTTTTAATTAATTATGTCTGCATATGGATCGATTAAATAAATTCAAGATCTTTATTTTGATTGATTTATTTGAGCAAAAATTGCGAACGCTCTTTAACAATTATGTAAGAATTAATGGTTCGGTGATACGAAACTTCAACTACTTTTGCGAGCTCAAAGTCACGGACTTTCCTATGATTAGTTCCGAGACTACTCTTTCTTTGACCATTGAAGCACGTTGCGGTATAGCGAATATAATTTTGTTTTTATAAGACATGACCTTATACTTGTACCCACCAAAAAATTGAAATCAAACAACCTTGAAAATAAAAGAGACTAAAGTAATAAATAATTATTAATGCTAATGATTATTTTTTATATCAATCATTAATGATAATAATTATTTTCGATATCAATCATTAATGATAATGATTATTTTCGATATCAATTATTAATGATAATGATTATATTCTTAATATGTGTATCTTAAATATTTCAATTTTATAAAAATTGATTGTGCCATTAAGATGATTTTCATTCAATCAATTTAACAGAAAGTGCAAAAAGTAACACGATAAAAAATGTAGAAGCATTCTCATAAAAGCAAATAGCATCAATTTAATTTAGGAATAAATAATAATTGAAAATAATTTCTTACCTCATTTTTTCCAGTAATTCAAACCCAAAAGGGAATAAATTGTTGATAGGAAAATACGAAATGCACTTGTTATTACTGTTTAAAGTGCACCGCTGGCAGTGTTACCAACATGCGTCTGCCTCAGTGATTCAAGTACCACTGGTGACTGAGGGAACACGGCGGGCTGATCGAATTTTTTAAAGGCAACTTCGAACAGAGCTCGTTAAGCTTAGAACTGGAGATAGTGCCATGGGACGTTACTATATTACAACAGGCCTATTGTGAAACTGTATAAAATACATAGGTGAGTCAGTGGGTGCCCATGTCCACTATACACATATACACATATAATTATAAAATATAAAGTAAACCAAATAGTTAAATTCAGGCTCCCGGATATCAGTCATTCTAATCGATATTTCGAAATTTTTATCCTTGGCTGAAAAAAGATATTGTCCATTAATCAGAGCTGTATTTTTAAAAATTAATATAGCGACATATTTTTACTTTTTACAAGTATTTTTAAATTTTAAGCAAAAAATTAGTTTCTTGCAAATTTTACTTTAAAAACATTGCCATTTTTGCATTTTTTGAGATATTACGGTTTTTCTTATTTTAGTTTATCACATTTTTCTTAGTCTTTCGAAATCCATGAAGAAAATTAAAAAATAATAGAAAATGGTAAAATTATTTCGATTTTTGGTAAAAACAACAAAAAATTTTCTTAAAAACCTCAACTTTTTTCCTTTGAAATTTTGAGGAATAATAGGTACCAATATAGTCTACTTGCCATAAATTTCCCCTTTAGTATTTTTTTGTTTTTGGAGGAAAAAAAATTATTTTGTAGTTTTGATTCAAAACCTTGACATTTTGACAATTTTTGAGATTTTAAAGTTTTTCTTTTTTCAGCTTATCAAGTTTTTTACACTTCTTCGAAACCGATGAGAGAAACTAAAAAATAATAAAAACCGGTGAAGCTATTTCGATTTTTTTAAGAAAATATAACACGAAATTTTCTTCAAACAAAGAAAGAATAAAAACTGGTAAAGCTAATTCGATTTTCAAGTGAAGACATGAGAATAACAACTCGGTCAAAATCATTTGAAGTTGGCCCCTAAATTAGGTTATTTTACCTATTATTATTATTCCTATTATAATTATTATATAATATTATTCATATAAAGTCCAGCCCTTTGGTACTGATTAAAAATTAATGAAAAAATGAATGAGTACTGAAATAAAATTTAAAATTATAAAAAATTGTCAAACACTGTCAAAATTATTTTTTACACATTTTTTTGTGTTAAGTTCAGTTTTTGGCAAAATCTAGGGGAAAATTTGAACTTTTCAATACTTTCATGAAATTCTATAAAACAGAAAATTTATAACTACACTGTTAGAAAAAACTTCAATTACTTTATTTGAATTCAATTACCGTAACCGAATCAATTTTCAATTAAAAGTACATGAATTTTCAACCAAAATGAATGACTTTCAACTAAAATAAATGAATTTTTAATCACAGTAAATGAAATTTCAATTGATTGAAATTTCAAGAATTTTCTAACTTGCATTATTTTCCTTTAATTGGAAATTCACACGATAGATTACACTGCAGGAAGGCTGCTATTACATTAGCCATCAATTACTTTGAACTTCCGTTTTTGTAATCGATAGCACATTTTTGTGTAAGGATAGGAATTTTAGCCTATTTTAAATTACAGCAATTATGAATCAAGCTTATATGCGCATGCATGTAATCTCGTGTGAAATCTATTACGATAGAGCGATTTAAAGAATGATGATTTAACAATGACGATTTAACAAATGATCTGAAGTTAAATTTTAAGCTGAAATTTATAATGAGAAAAATGAATAAATTGAAGAATTGTTTCCGAGATATGTAGTTGAATGTTATTTTTTTGGCATTGCATTTTTAAAAACCATTTCATGACTTTGTAAAAAAATAATATTCAGTGCTTGGTTTTTCGTATGTTTAATTTTCTGACTGTTAACTATCAAAATGCTGTTTTAATTTTATTTAAATTGTATTTTAATAATTAAATATCAATAGTCAAATTGATAAACAATATAATTTTGCAGAAGAAAAAGTGTAAATTAAAAAGTGTCTTGCTGTAACCAATTATCGAAATCGGCATCAAGCATCGTGATCAGAGATCTCATTTACATTTTAGAATTTAGACTAACGAATAGGATTGTCAATCTTATTTCACTATAGAATTAGAATGAAATCGAAACGGAAACCCATGGAAAGAATTCCCATGACATTTCGAACACGTTTCATTGAACCAGGCTCTGCACTAGTCGCAACAATTGTTGTATTTGAACAACAATTTCAATTGCAATGCGATTGACCTTGATATCAGAAGCGTTTATCGAAAGTCCCCGGAAGCTGCCACGCCTGTCTGCTCTTGCGAGAGCTAGTACCATTTTTAATTCGGTTTTCACCATTTAAAAAATTGTTTTGAATTGTTAAAAATAAAAGGTAAACAATTAATTACAAAAAATAAATTTTTTACACAGAACTTAACAAAGAAAACAAATAAAATACAAAACAAATTACAAATAAATTAAATTAAATTATTGTTTTCAACAGAATATATTATTTGAATCTAATCAATATGCTGTAACCTGAAAGAAATAAATGATTTTACTAGGATAGAGAATATAATTTTCAAAAAATTCAAAGTGAAACTTATTTTTCCTTTTTATTGTCTTATATTTGAAAATTTGAATTTTCAAATTTGAATGAAAATTTTGATAGAAATTTTGAAATTTGAATCGAATTTTCAAATTGCAATTTGAAAAATTTTCAAAAAATTCAAAGTGAAACTTATTTTTCCTTTTTATTGTCTGCAATTTGAACGTGTTTTTGGGTGACTAAGAACCATTC
This sequence comes from Euceroptres primus, assembly GCA_037177015.1. NCBI lineage: Eukaryota > Metazoa > Arthropoda > Insecta > Hymenoptera > Figitidae > Euceroptres > Euceroptres primus. The sequence goes on along the minus strand of JBAGKK010174598.1, from coordinate 18,422 downwards.
ATTTTCGAAAATTTTTATATTTTTTTATATTTGCATGAGATATCAAGAATCTAAATTTCTCAATTGTGTAAAAAAATTTTTACAAAAAATGGTTCATACAAAGTGGTTTGTTGAGAAATGTAGATTCCTGATATCTTGAATTTTTTGTTGCAGATACACTCAACCCCTAATTACGTGAATGGTAATAATGATTTTTAATGAATTCATGACGCTGATAAACTGGTTAGTTTGAATTAATCATTTTTATATAAACTATATTTTTTAAAAATGCTCTAGAAACAAAAGAAAGTGCGGTTTTATTATATTGCTGGTATTATGTGATTAAATATATTAAACTTGCTCACACGATATGTGGCGATCATTAAAGAAAAAATGTTCACTGAACAAAATCGTTTCAAAATTATTTACTAATTCGATAAAAAAAGGGAAAAATTGCATAAATGAATTTACAGAAACAGTGATTTTATAATTCAGGAATATACAAATTGATATCCGCGAAAATTCCGATTAGATTAAAATGCATATTTTATTTTTAATTTATTAAATAATATGGCCTTGTTGATCGTTTATCATAAATGCGAACCTCCTAATATGAAAGTTGTATCAAGCTGTCAGAGCGTGTAGAATTATTTCAGGCAATTATTTATTATTTTTCTCTAGTATATGTGAGTCCCAACCCAATAACTTCTCCATTTTCTAATGTAATATACCGGTTCACTTGTTAAATCGCAATTCTGACATGAAATTTCTTAAGAAAAAGTGAAATTTGAAATGTTCATCGCGTGACTTATTTTTTCTGTCAAAATGTCTTGTTTTCACTCCAGACAATGCACCTAGTATAAAAAACTTCTGTCCATCAGAATTCTATCTAATTATCATAATTTTTTCATTTGTATCCTCTTTATCACCTGTTACATGTGGAAAATTATTATAACAAATTCTTTTGTCTTTCTTCCTTCATAGTCGCTTACTCTATTTTTTTGGCATCTGTTTTTAATTTGTATAATAATAATTATTATATTTTTTTATTGGCTGTCCCATGATCACTTAGTTCGTTATTTTAACATTGATTTTCATGCAAAATTATTTATTAAATTTGTCTTAAAACTTTATGTAAAATATAATTATTATTTGAAAAATTATTGAGTTTTTATTTGAAAAATAGTTCATTGAGAAAGCAAATAATAAACTTTGTTTAAAGAAATTTAAATTACAAAATAAAGCTGATGAAAGCATCTAAGCATCTAAAAAGTTACTTAAAATAGATTAGTAAATATTATTGTTATATTTTTAATATTAACATGTAAAGACTAAAACCAAAAATATCTTTAGTCATCGTTTTTAAAGAAACATAAATTTTAATTTCAACTCCTCAAAATAAATACAAAGTTAAGTTTCCTAAGTATTTTTAGTTAGTACAACGTAAATTATTTTTATCTCTTATTTTATTTTATTATTTCAAATTGCAATAACGATTAAACTCCTATTGGTCGAACCCATAGATACTGACCTCTGGAAAATTAAAGTGTACTAACTCGCGCCTTATAATTTATTGCAACAGGATCATTCGACAACACACTCAAATTAAATTAATCTTCTATCCCAGTCGGAAAAATTATGCATAGTGACAAAAATTATACATAATTTTTTCCACTATGTATAATTTTTCTGCTTGGGATGGACCAATAATTTTCAGACGTATAAAAAAAGCTTAATTTATCAATCATTTCTTTTTTCTAAACTTGATTTTTCTGACCACTTTAATTCCTAGAGAAAAAATAGATATCGTTTAAATTTACAAAAATGGTGACTGTATTAATTTGTGTGGTAATTTTACTTAAAAACTGTACAATTTATGGAAAATTCGTAAATTTAAAGTAATTAGGAATAAGAAGGAATAAGCACTTCTGTTGTATTTAGATGAAATTCTGAAAGAAGCAGATTTTTTTCTCCTTAAGTCAGAAATTGAATTCCTGGTTTACCCAATGTCCCATTAATGTGTAACGCAATCAAAAGGAAAAAAGTAGGCCATTATTGTGTCCGTGTTTTATCACTTTTTATGGGCTCGACAACTCGCCACACCCTTAATTTGACAGCTTAGAATCAGTTTATGCCAGGCATGTTCAACCATAAGACTAAATAATAAGACAAAATTGCATTCATTATGTCTTTGCAATTTAACAGAACAATTTAACATAAAACTCAAATTTAAATTCAAAATTGCTGGGAAACTTATAATCACAATAAAAACGGTATGCTACACTGTTAGAAAAAAACCTGAATTACTTTAGTTGAATATTTATTCAATTACCCTAACTGAATCAATTTTCAACCAAAAGTAAATGAATTTTCAACCAAAATGAATGAATTTTCGACCAAAAGTAAATGAATTTTCAATCACAGTAAATGAATTTTCAATCACAGTAAATGAAAAGTGATTGAAATTTCAAGAATTTTCTAACAGCTTATTGGCGTATTAGAATTGTAATTTAATTTTAAATGTCTAGTTTAGTCAAGGATAATTCAAATCAATTATTTTATTGAATATCTCATTGAATATTCATAAAATTAAACTTATCTTTCACAATCACAAAATTTTAGTCATAGAGAAGAAATCGTCCTTATGAACATTTTCAAAATTAATTTTTTTCCTTTTCTTTGATTAGGAACTTACATTTCTCAATAAACCACCTTATGCAAAGAAAAATTATAATCTTTGCAAATAAAGGCTCAAACCTGAATTGCAAATTTCCGTTTCTGTATGTAAATTGACGCCAGGGACCTGAATATCGCATTTTTAAAATGATACCCAGGGATTAAAATTATTTGTCTCAAATATCCTTAAATGCCTTTGTAATAAAATATATATTTGACTTTCTCTGTGTTTTAAATGACAATCGGATCTGAATTCAATCCTTTGTATTTTATTGGATCAGGTTTCCAAATTGACCTAATAAAAATTAATAAAAATATAAAAGGCAGGTAATATGAAGGCTGGAGTTCATAAAACGAAGTAAATAACATAATTTTTCTACGCATTCCAGAATAAATCTACATTTGATTTTCAACATTTCGAATTTTTGAAGTTCTTAATTAACTCGGTTCAAGATTTTAAAAAATACCAATTTAAATGTATTGCTTAAAATGTAATATTTTTATTTGCTGGATAAATATTTTTAGCCTGAACTTTACTAGTTGTAAGATCCATATTTGTCGGACGATAAGTCCAAAATGTCAAAATCATGGAAAAATGTCGTATAAATAAAATCTAGATTAGAGTAAAAGCCTTGTAAAAAATTATATATGCGTTCTAATCTATTCCAAAGACATGCGGATGTAAAACTTATAGAGTGCTAATATCCCAAGTTATCTTATATATAATACTATCACTCGATAGAGCGTTACGGTTAGAGAATGGAAAAGGAGAGAATGGCTATACTACAATTTTGTGCAAGTAACCTTTATATAGTGAATACAACCTTCCTTTTTAAAAGACTTGTGAAAGAGATTTTTATATTTTTTCTTACATTTCCGTAGAATGTATGTAAACTTTAGTCAAAAAATAGGTAAAGTATATCCAAAATTTTGAATATACTTTACCTACTTTTTGACTACCTACTTTTTACCTATTTTTTTTATTAAAAACTTTAACGATCAAAAAAATGACTTAAATTGATCCATTTTCTTGATTGTTAAAAAGATTAATCTGCAATAACGCTTTGATGTTCTGAATTTACTGTTATATTCAATAATACACAGTAAATCAAGATGTTCCAAAAAAATGGATCAATTTGATCCATTTCTTATTGTTAAAGTTTTTGTTTGCTAAAAAAAATTGATCTGCAACAACGCTTTGATATTCTGAATTTACTGTTACATTCAATATACATTAGATCGAGAGGTATCAAAATGATCCACAAAAATGGATCATTTGATCCATTTTTTGATTGTTAAACAAAATTGATCTGCAACAACGCTTAAATATTCTGAATTTACTGTTATATTCAATAATTTACAGTAAATCAAAATGATCCAAAAAATGGATCAATTTCATCCACTTTTTTATTGTTAAAAAAAATTGATCTGCAACAAAGCTTTGATATTCTGAATTTACTGTTATATTCAATGCACAATATATCGTATCAAATGATATACTTTGTAGATCAAAAGATCTAAAAAGTATCAAAATGATCCAAAAAAAAAATGGATACAATTCGATCCATTTTTTTGATTGTTAAAATTTTTCTTGTTAAAAAAAATTGATTTGCAATAACTCTTTAACTCTTTATTCAATGCACAATAGATCGTATCAAATGATCTACTTTGTAGATCAAAAGATCTACAAAATATCAAAATGATCCAAAAAAATGGATCAATTCGATTCATTTTTTCGATTGTTAAAATTTTTCTTGTTAAAAAAAATGGATTTGCAATAACTCTGAATTTTTCTGAATATTTCTGAATAATTCTGAATTACTGTGTAATTACAACGTATATAGGATTGAGGAAACAAATTAACTGGTCAACAATGTAATATTTGAACCGTATATGTAAACTTGTTTCCAATTCAAGTGCTATTACTTTTTATCGATCTCGTAAATTACAGATAAATGTATATTTGTTGATTATAGTACTTGAATTCCCGAGTCAAGCAGAAATTTATGTCTAGAGATAAACTCTCAGAAAAAATCTAAGTTTAATTAGACTATAAATTACATATTAGGAATTGTTAGTAAATATATGTTTTCAGTTAATATGACAGATATATTTGGCAATGTATGGAAGCATGTGAAAATATGTAAGATATAAAGTTAAGTAATTTTTATTTTGTTTCCTCGTTCTAGTATTTACACATAATTTTCTTAAAATCTCATAAAAATCATATCTTCTTTCATTAGTTTCATTGAATTTTGCGAAACAGTCAAATAAACTTTCAATAAATGAGCAAAATTTTTTTTTATTATTAGACATCAACAAGACATCAAAGATGAAAGTGGTAAAAAAATTTGAGAAACAGCCAAAAAAGGGCAAACAATTTTTTAATTATTAGACATCAAAGATGAGAGAAGAAAAAATAAATCTCCATCAAAAAATTTAAATAGTCAAAAGAATTTTATAATTATAGAAAAAAAAATAAAAATGTTATTTGCTCATTGTCTTCAGAAATAAGGGTGGGTTTAAAAAAATACTTAGCTTATTATTAAAATTAAAATTCACATCTCATCGTGTTAACAAAAATATGCATAAAAAAACTTTTTCTTCCAAATTTATTATTTTTCTTTTAATAATCCTAATTAAAAGCTTTCAATCAAATAAATAATAGAGTGTCATAAAATACCAACGACTTCAGGTGGTTGATATTATCATGTTTCTATAATAATGCTCCGATTTCAGACCTTCTAATAATCATATCTGGCAATACCAGTTTTAAAAAAAATTCAATTTTTTGATCCAGGATGCAATCTATCATTACGTTAAGCAATTTAAATTACATAAGAGTCAAAAGAATTTGTCAATATGTCAATATCAAAAAAGAAAAAACTGCTAATTAAAGTATATTAGAAAGTTTTCTTTTATATTGATATTTTTTACCCTCTTTGTATGCTTTTAATTTACAGATTAAACATATAATTTAATTAGCCTACTAAAATGAATTAATAAAATAAAAAATTAAAGTGTGTATTCTATCATTATCAAAATTTACTAAGCCTCTATTAATAATTTTGTACTTAAATTATTGTTTAATTTTTGTATGAAATTTAAACCTGTAATTGAAGGGTGACAGTACAAAACTAGATAATCAACATTTTCATCGAAAATGGGCTTTTTGCATAAAAAGTTCTTAAAAAATCAAATACACGTTTTGTTAAAAGGATTTCTTCGAAATCTCATTTTTATCCCTTTAGTGAACACTTCGCCATAAGGTTACCGACAGTTTTTAAAAATAATTTTTACAATTTTAATAAAAAAATTCTGAGAAAATTTGAGAAGCATAAATGCATCTCAAAGAAGGTTTTCCAGACAGAAATTAATTTTAAAAATTTTTTGTTTAGTTACAAAAATTGAAAAGTAGAGTTTTCCGAAACTGTAATTTTCTAAAGAAATTTGATATTAATTAAATTTGATAATACTTAAAGAAATTGATTTCTCGAAATTATCAAACTTTATTGATAAAAATATATAATTTTATTTTTTTATCAGATTTTCAGCGAAAAATTGTTTGACTTAGTGCGATACCGTCAGACTAAATCTTGATTTTCTCGGAACAGAATAATTTCTTTTTATCAAAAATATTTTCTTCTCATTCACCATCCCTATATCTCGGGAGCAAGTTTTCATTTTTATAAAATATTAAAAATTCGATTTTTAATCCCTATCCAAAGCCGATTTTGAAAACCTTTGAAATTCTACCCCCAAAATTCTCAGTAGATTTACTCGGAACTGGCCAACTTTTTTTCACCGAACTTTATTTACATCTATTCAGAAACTCAATATCTCGGGAGAAAGTTTTTATTTTTCTGTTTAAAATAAAAATTGTATTTTTTATTACAATCCGCAGCTAAGCCTGCTCTAATTTTTGGTTAGTGTCACTTTGAGATTGTCAACTTTCACATGTATTTCCTCAAAACTGGAAAACTTTTTCTAATCAAACTTTTTTAGCTACAATTCAGCAACACTTCAGCTCAAGAGTGGACTTTTGTTTTATCTTTAAATGGCGATTTCGATTTTACACAATGTTTATCCGAATCAATGCGAAAAATTCGGATAAATTCGAATTCATTCGGATTGAACGGATTCATTCGAATTAAAGTTTCGGATTGATTTGGAATGGGCTTCGGATTAATTCGAATTGAAAACTTCCTTCGGCTTAGATCAAAATGAAACTGTTTGGTTCGCATACAAATTTCGAAATGATTCGGAAAATTTCGGATTGGTTAAGAATGAATTTCAGTCCGAAGCTTTCGCTAGGGGAGATAAAGGAAAGATATTAAATTCAATAATTATGCACTACTTAATTAATGAACTACATAAAATTTATAATTAGATATATTCCAGTGTTTATTATAAATCTCAATACACAATATAAACAGTTACAAATGTTTTTATACATTATAAAACTACTTATGGCTTAATATAATGAGAGTATACAATATCTACATGATAGGCGACGAATGATTACTCTATCGCGATTTTCTCACTCATTGTTATAAAATATTGTCGATAGAAAAAATAAATTGTAAGCTATTGTTTTTCTTTCTCTTATATATTATATTCAGTACAGGTTAAATGGAAAACATGGCATTAAGTATATAAAATGTGATCGTTTGTGCCTTGTAGTATTTTGGAAAGTTCTATAGACTATAATGAAAAAAAATTAGATGTTATTTTGCTTCTGTAACTTTAAATTCTTTAATATTACCTAACCAATTAAAACTAATGACAAGAAATTTCGCTGATAACTTCTGATTGCTTAAATAAGTCTTCAAGATTTCAATTATTGTTACATAAATATTAGTTAGGTCGATATGATTTTAATTTAATAGATATATTTAATTACGAGCCACTTCCATGTGTATAATAAAAGTTTGAGTAAATTTGGCGAATTCTTAGTCAGAGCGAAGCAATTGTCGAATTACAAAATAACCATCACCAATATTTTCAATTGTTCAAAGTAAAATTAATTAACTACCAATGTGTTAAAGGACAATCAATTAAAATAAAATTGTAATTAAAAATTTACACTTTGAATCTGCAAATTGCTATTTTTTTTCGAATGGATAAAACAATACTGTATCACAATTAAAAAGTAAGTTCATCATAATAACAAACAGAGTAACGTACGTACAAATGGTAGAAAAATATGTTTAACACGTGTACTCATTTTCGCATTTTAACATGCAGTAGAAATTTCAACTGAAACTGGATACAAATTGACTGCACAGACGTAGAAAATACATTTTAAAAAATAGTCTGCATGACAAGGAATGTCTGAAAAATTTTAATATCTTTAAATCTAAAAAAGAGCTTCGAAACGAAAACAATCTTTTAAAAATTATAGAACTTTCTTCCTGGTTAAATTACAGAACCATAGAAAGGAACTGTCTTCATGGACTAAATTAAATTGGATAAGTCCTAATTATGAATGTCATGTGCGTCACAATCATACAATCGGTGGTTTTCTTGTTCGAGACTAGTTGTAATATCGATTCTCAATATGTAGCAAATGCATATTGATAAAGAGACTATTAAAATGACAGATATTAGCAGCATACGTTTTAAAGCTATTATTTCATTATACAATCTGTTATGGCGATCTTCTAAACGATTAATCTGGAACATAATTAATTTAATAAAGCAAACATTTTCTATATATTATTTGGACAATATAATTTTAATTTTGTTAAATTTACTAACCTTTGAAAAAAGTCCATCGAGGGAACGATCGTTGAATATGGCACCTGACATAGAGTAATTGGAGTTTGATTTCAGAATTTCGACGTTGTCGAAACTACCTTCACGACAAACTAGTCGATGTTGTTCTGCTCCTTTTCCCACACTCTGTAAAAGAAAAATGTTTTTATTCCGTGTTTTCATTAGAAAAGGAGACAAATAGATTTATTTAATTATCCAAAATTCTCTTTGCAAATTCAATTACCTTCCAAAATTCGGCCAATTCCTGAGTTGTCATTTGTGTATCTTTCATGGGAAGACACATGACGAGAAATCGGTCATTGTGTAATAGTCCTCGTAAATTAAAACCAGGTTGTAAAACAACAGTGATTACACACTGTTGTGAAGCCATTAGAATTCCTGTGCTTGGTCGCACTCTGAACTTTTCTGGTGAAGTCGTTTTTATCTGTAATTTCAAAAAAATCAGTGCTTTTTTTGCTTAATTTCGTCACTACTGCCATAAAAATAGCTCATCTAATATTTACCTTATAAGAAAGACATTTGTCTGACGTAATATTTTTCAGGATGATTGTTCCTACAACTTCATTTCCTTCCTTGTTAAATACCAATACTTCTGGCTCAATTGATAGCACTGAAACACAATCAAATTTATTATCATTGTCAGGAAAAAAGCGTTTTCTTCTTATTCTTAAAACTGAACTTACTAGTTTCTTCGTTTTTCACCTGATCACCAAAACCACTCGATGGTTGTTCAGTCATGGGAGAATTTTCGGCAAAGTGTACCTAAAATTATACATATTTATATATTTTTATTATTTTGCCTGAGACAAAACTTGCATTCTAAAACGAAAAGCAAATTAAGACAACCTTTTTATTATTATCGATTTTTCCGTTGGCTGAGTTCGAGTTGGTCTGCTCTTCCGGGACAAAAGTGAAAGTGTACTCACTTTTTCCACCCCAAGATTTCAGTGCAATATTAGGATCAACAAATTCTTTTAAATTTGATTTATTAACAAACTTAATCTTTGGAATTGCCTTGGCTGGTAACCAGGATTTTATAATTTTAAACGCTGCATTCAGAACCCATGGCATCTCGAAGATGATAATTAAATTCAAAAAGTTTGGATAGTAGCTTTTGAAGAGGCCGATGAGGTATTTGGTGAATTCCATGTCCAGGTTCGAAAGACCCGCTTCCGCCATGTCGAAAAATAAGGAAATTTGGTTTCCGTTTCCTTCTCTGAAAACCAGGATTTGTTAATGTTTTTCTCAGAATTATTAAAAAGAAAAATTGTAAAGAGAATTTGCAAAATGAACCTTTCTAATCTTTCAAACCAATAAACTATACATCTCTGTAGTTCTGCAAAATCTCTCGATCCCTTCACATGTAATTTAGATTTCACTATAAAAAGCTTCTTTCCGTCTTTATCTTGCCCGTAGCTGAAACAAACTCCATCCTCTAAGTAATCCTTTCTTACATTTTCCAATGTGATATCTGAAAACAACAATGCAGTTTGAACAAAATTTAAAGTAGTTTTTCTTCTAAGTCCTAAAATTATTCATGCAAAGAAAAATTGAAATAAAATATATTGGGTTACTACCATTTGCTCCAAACTTCCTTCTCCATTCGCAAGTCTCCCAAAGCATTTTAAGAGATTCTTCTACACGAAACTCATTATGCTCCAAAAAACGTCTTAGCCAGTCATCTTGATTTTTGACCCTAGCTATATCCGCTGGATGAAAACCACCTAGAACAAAAGTATTAATGCAAACGATTCATAAAAATACAGAAAACAAATAAAAAACACTGCTATATTCATTTATACATGAATTAAAAATCTTAAGTAGTAAAAATGTTCATTTATATGATTTATACCATTAATAATTCAATGATTTTATAAGTATTGACCTTTGCCTATAATGCGGATATTTTAAAAACTCTTTAATAGCCTTGAAACAAGTTACATTAAGCACAAGGTGGAAAAAAGTAATCAACTCTGACAATACATTTAAAATTTATTAATAGATGAGGACTGGTAACGTCAGCACTAATTACCCCGTTAAACTATTGCTTCAGAGTTATCCAATTTCTTTCTGCTGTCTTTTTTAATTTTAATATGAATATAGAAATATATTCTTGAGTTGGAGTTGGAGAAAAACTGATCATTCCATTCCAATAACTGATTTTAATTGTATCATTCATGGGCATTTTTAAAAATCACGACACCCATGAACAATTATTATTTTCAAAATAAAATATTAGAAACTTTAAATTCGATTTTGAACAAATTAAAGTTACATTTTAATTAAACTTTATGATGTGCCACTGATTAAATTAAATGAAGTTGAACTATTAAAAACTAAGGAAATCTATAAACTACGCTTTTTTAGGGATAACAAAATAAAGGAATGTAAGATTAAAAAAAAGTAAAAATATCTGTAATGAAATGAGCTGCAGATTAAAATAAAGTCTATCAAAAAACTTAGTCGCTTGTCAGATGGATCAGCTGTTACAAAAAGACTTATGTTACCTCTTTTTTCATGTTTTTGTATGCGCAAAAGAAAGACAAAAGGTATTTGGAAGTCTATTTTACAAATAATATTTTAATTTAAGATCTAAATCAATAACTAATAATAATTTAATTCTGTACAGGGCTTTTAAATTGAAAAGAATTTTAAATTTTCATTGAAATTTTTTAGGTTAGGTTTGATGTAATATCTAATATTAATTAACGAAGAGGATAAAAGGTTAAATACTTTAATCAAACGACCAGAACTTAAATTTGATCAACACAACTTTTCTCATTATCCATAAGTAAAACATCTAATTTTTATCGAATTTTTAAGAGGCTTTCGTGACCAAAACTGCATTTGTTTAATTTGCTCATTAAATCATTTTCAAAGCTTGCTAAATAAGTAAATAAATGATTTACAGAATGCCAAATACCCTACCAAACTGGGTGAATTGTACTCTTTTGGACGCAGTACTTCTACGACTGTTATATAGTTGAGAAAAATAATGAAAATGAAATAAAAATATTTTCACTTACTGGGATCTGGTGGTCCTTCCTCGTCGAGTTTTTTGAGAAATTTTTCACGCAGTTCGTTAATCAATTGGACCTGATTTTCCATTGTCAAAGTCAAATTCAATGTATTTTTCAAGATACACTTTGACCGGCAAGCAAGGTTGCCGTTTCGTTGCGGTTCGTGTAGAACGATAACGACGAATGCGATAATCGCTTACATATATTGACATGCATAAAGTATTTTGTTATGACGCCACGCTCCGTCGGTAAAATCAATTATCGGCTCTGTAAATCACTTATAATTTTTTAAATGAAATCAAAAATGTAAATAGTATTTTTTTCGAAAAACTAAAACGATTTCAACTGTTTTTAAATTACATTTATATTTTTTCTTTTTCTACGTTTTTGTTATTTCGCTTTAAATCAATAATCCTTGAGGAATTTGGGGTATTATTTTAAGTTTTAATTTTTCCAATTAACCAACAAATTAAAAAAAATTTTTTTTTTCAAACTTGTCTCTTATTTTATAATAAGCGTGGAAAAAATTGGCGACCTTCTGCAATAAAAATGTGAGATGGTATAAATTTACCAGAATCTATTAAAAAAATTTATTACATATAATAATTACATATTTGAATTTATTATATTATTCAGCAGAATCACCTTTAATTTATTTCGCAAATTTATTCGTACCTATGCAGTATTAATTAAAACTGTCAGAGAAGTGATTGAAAATTTAAAATTATACTGATATAACTTCAAATACTTTCTCTTCTTTCAAAGAATCTAAGCTTTTATGCCTCGAAATCATTAAAGTTTGTTATTTAAATAATGCCACAATCGTATTAAATAAGCTAGACCATATTCAATATTTATTGCCCTCTACGATTAAGACAATTTTTATCACTTTAAAATAAAAGATTATTTTTTAATTCTTGATCCACAAACACAAATTCCGAAAAACGTTTGTCGCGACCGCGTATTGCAAATTCAAATTAATCACTGTACAAGATACTTGTAACCTGTGCTAAAAAATTAAAATCTACTTTGTTAAATAAAATTTTAATCTTACAAAATTTTAGTTGTCCTAGTCAAATGATATTAATAATAATAAAAAAATTCCATATTCCAAATAATGATAAAATTAGTCGAAATTTCTCTAATAGTACCCATTAATAAAAGAATTGACTGAATTGATTATAAATTGGAAAATTTTTTAATTTAAAATATTGTACTTTAAAGGTTTACTTACAACATACTACCAAAACTGATCAAAAGATAAGAAATTAGTTTTATTAAAAACCGAGGGGTTAATCACTTGCAATTTTGATGTACATCTGAATTTAGCTTTTTTCAAAAAGTAGAAATTTGGCATTTTTACAATCAACGTTGCTTTTTTCTAAGTTTTCTGACATTTTTAATTGATCCTGCTGGCCGGCAGAGGCTTTTTTGTAACAAGGAAATTGAGAGAGCCCTGATTTTATTTCAATTACTTCTTTTTCCAAAACGTCGAAATTTGGCTTTTTTGCAATTGATGCTGCTTTTTTCTAAGTTTCCTGACATTTTTAATTGACGGTAAAGGATTTTTGTAACAAGGAAACGCGGAGCAAACATCTCCCACAAAGAACGGGATACATTTTTAATCATTGAGAGAGCCCTGATTTTATTTCAATGACCCCTTTTTCCAAAAAGTCGAAATTTGCGATTTTTGCATTTACCGAGACTCTATCAAAATACAATAGCTCATTTGAAGGGTAATTGAATAACCTTTCAGGCGGTTCAATTGATTTTTTCCTTCTATTGATGATTTTTTTTGAAAATTTAGATTTTGTGAAAAACGAGATTTTTGAAAATCCAAAAAAGATGGCTCAAATATGAAATACCTAGAAAAATCGTAAAAAACAATAAAAATTATTAAGCAATCCGTATGAAAATTTTTACTGAGGTAATTCAGGACATGAACAATTGTAAAAAAAATTATTTGGAACCACAGGTCCGATAATGCACCGGCATATCCTGTGTGGACCCAGTTGTTATACACAATACATAGACCAAAAAAATAATTAACATTAAAGTTGTTATTTTATATTAGGTTTTGATTTTATGTTGTTGTAAGTTTTTTTAATGTAGGTTATTTTCTAGGTCAAAAATGTATTTCATAATCAAGTGTCAAATAACATGATTTTTATGTTTTTTGAAAGGTGTTCGTCCTAGGATACCGGGTTGCCTATAACAAGTAAAATAAATGTATTTTTCAACATCGAAATTTATTACCTTTTCAAAATTTTGAAAAAGCTAAATGTTTTAACTATTACGAAAACAGTACTCTTTATACTTTAGTAGAAACCCGTCTGTTCCATATTCGAGTCATCTCTTCTAAATTTTTCGAGTTCTGGAATAAATAAATTTATTATTCCACCTGTGTGGAATCATCTTCGGACCATAATTTCCAAAAATATATACACATTTAATTTAAAAACTGAAATTCATTTTGATTTAACTAAAATTTATTAATAATACTGAATTTCCTAATAATTAACTAAAATATTATTAGTATTTTGTTTACTATCTTAAGTACCTAATAAAATATATAAAAGAAAATGAAAGAAGGAATCAAATTTATCGACCTCCAGTTTGCTGACTGGTTCTGCCCTCTGCTGATAGTATTTGAATCTCGAGTTCTTTCATGTGGATAATAATTATTAATAATAATAATAAATTACTTCAAACAACCAGATTTTTAAACAAAATCACGAGCTTATACTTCTCGAAAACGAAATTAAAAAAACCTATAATCCTGAAAAATTGGTTACAATTTGTAAAAAAAAATCTTGAGCTTAAAAACTGTCTGAAGAGCAGTTTTCAGAAAAAGATTTTTTTTCCAAATCGCGTTAAAAGTATTTTTTCTTTTTAAACTAACCCAGTTGCCAAAATTAATAAAAGATCAAGTAACATATTTTTGAAATAAAAAAACATTATTTACAGGCACATGACCGGATATTCATCAATCATTAGCATTTTTCAAAAGTCATCTAAAAATTCATAAATTATGCGTAAAAATATTTTAAAATATGGAGAAAAAACTTTTTTAAAGATTTATTTTACTGTGTATCTAAAGTTTCAATGTTTGGTTTAATTTAGTTGTCATTTTAATTACTTGAATGTGCTGATAAAAAAAAATCGAAACAGAAATGCAAATCATAATTTTTATAGTGCATACAAATCTTTTTCTAGATACAAAAATAGGTTTTCATCATTTTTTGTGGATTTTTAAAGTGATCATTTAAAAAATTTAGAAAGATATATCGATATATCTTCCGTTAGTAGAAATAAATTGAAGTTCAAAAGTCAGAAAAAGGGGATTTTTTCAAATCATCATGTTATACATTTCTGTTTCAATTATCTTCTCCTGGTACTAATTGATTCATTTTAGTATAATAATATATTTTCTAGGAAAATTGATGAAGTAAAAAGTTTTGCGAAGTTAATAAAATTACTCAAAATCTATTCTTTGTAAGAAAATTTGTGTTTTAGAATTAAGCAACAGAGGTAAAAGTTTCAATTTTATTTTTTTTCAAAAAAAGGTTTTTCACAACATAATAGCACATAAAATTCACATTTATTTCAGAAAGACTTACAGATATGTTGCTTTGATGGCTAAGTCAAATTTTTTTTTTGGTTCAACAAAACGTTTTTTTTTGGTTTAGAGAAACGTTTTGCTAAGCAAAAAAATTTGGTTGAATAAAAAAAAAAATTTGTTGCACGAATACCAACAAAATTATTTTGTCGTCCGAACCTAACAGTTTTGTTAGTGTATATGTATAATCTTGAAAAATATTATTTTACTCTTTAATGTCTCAAAAATCCATTTTTGAATATTTTGATATTTCCTTTCAGAATTTTATTTAAAAATCCCCCAGAAAAAAGTATTTGAAGAAAAATTTTTTTCGACTTTTTACCTCTGTTATTTAATTTTAAAACACCAATTGTCTTGCAAAATATAAATTTTGAGAAACTGTATTAACTTTCCAAAGCTCTTTCTTTCATCAATGCTACTAGAAAATCAATTATTATACTAAAATAAATCAATTTGTACCAGGAGAAGATAAATCAAAACAAGACAGGTCCCGTATAGGCTATAATAATTTTTTAAATATATGTCTTTGCTTTGATTTATATCAGGAAATATTAGGCCCGAAATAAATAATATTTGTTATTTTACAACTTTTTAAAAATTGTTTGTTCTTTATAACAGTGTTAATACTTATTTTATCGTTTACTTTATTTCATGCCTATTTTACGTATTATAATGTATTTTGCATAAATAATTTCTCACAAAGGTACGATATTTGATATAATAATATGCTACGAATAAAGTTTATCAATATCAAGTGTCAAATATCGTGATTTTTATGTTTTTTGAATGGTAACCATCTTAGGATACCGGGTTGCCTATAACGGGTAAAATACATCTATTTTTCAACATCGAAATTTATTACCTTTTCAACATTTTTTGAACTTTTAAGCGTATGAACATTTGTAAAGAAAACTTCAACCCATGATGTCAGTAATCGCTTTTGCTCCCAAAATTTCTCAAAATTGAAAATATTCGGAAAATATGGAAAGGGGTCCGCACAGTGGGAAAAAAGTACATTGGTTCAAAATATAATTTAGTCTACAAATATTAACCGATTTGAATATTTTTCTTGTAAAAAAAAAAAAGTTAATAAGATTCCGGAGAGAATTTTTGAAGCAAATTTTTGAAAAAAGGCTTCATTTTTTTATAAATAAACAAATATATAAAAAATTACCATTTTTTCAATTCGGCCTGCTTGGTTCTCGTCAATGGTGCGAAATTTTTTGCAATTGCTTGAATTTGCTAGAGCAACGAAGATAATTTTATATTAACCATCCAACAACAAAATTTGTTTTTAAACCAATTATTTGTTAAAAGTTGATTTTTTATAATTTTCATTATTTTCAGATTATTCTTCCTTATTTTATAAGTAATTTGTTTCATAATATTACCGTGATGGACAAAATTTGTATTCGAATAATTATTATTAATAATATAAACAAATGTTATTAACAAATGCAGAATTTGGGTATTTTTTGACGAAAAAGTTAGTTGTTTTTGATTTAATACTTCTACATGGCTCACACAAGACAGTTTGAATACTAGACATGATTAAACAATAAAATTTATGATTGTTATAAATGAATCGTATAACAAATGAAAAGTTTTTGAGCCTAAAAAAGATTTTTGTCAATGTTGGTATGTTTACTTATTTATATTATGATAACTGAAGCACTAATTTTGTTAGGTTGATATATTTTACTATTATTATAAACACATTTCATTAAAAATGCAGAAGTTTAGTGTTTTTTGTCCAAAAAGCTCGTTTTTTCGGTTTACTAATTCTTGGCTAACATAAGACAGTTTGAATACTAGACATGATTAAACAATAAATTTTATGATTGTTATAAAAAAATTTTATAACAAATAAAAAGAAATCTTTTTTCAGGCTCAGACATGTCACAATTTTTCATTTGTTATAAAATTTGTTTATAATAATGATAAAATTTATTGTTTAATCATGTCTAGTATTAAAACAGTTTTTTTGTTAGTCAAGTAGAAGAACTAAATCGAAACAAGGAAGCTTTTTCGTCAAAAAACAAGAATTCTGCATTTGTTTATAATAATAGTAAAATTTATAATTTTATAATTTATAATTAGTGCCTAAGTTACCATAATGTATTAAATTAAATATACCAACACTGAAAATAATCTTTTTTAGGCTCAAAAATGTCCCAATTTTGATTTGTTATAAAATTTGTGTATAACAATCATAAAATTTATTGTTTAATCATGTCTAGTATTCAAACAGTCTTGTGTTAATCAAGTAGAAGAACTAAATCGAAACCAGAAAGCTTTTTCGTCAAAAAACAAGAATTCTGCATTTTTTTATAATAATAGTAAAATTTATAATTTTATAATTTATATATAGTGCTTAAATTACCATAATGTATTAAATTGAATATACCAACACTGAAAAAATTTTTAGGCTCAAAAATATCTCAATTTTTCATTTGTTATAAAATTTGTTTATAGCAATCATAAAATTTATTGTTGATTCATGCCTAGTGTTCATACTGTCTTATGTTAGCCAATTAAAAGTACTAAATCGAAAAAAACGAACTTTTTTGACAAAAAACACTGAAATTCTGAATTTGTGAATTAAATTTGTTCATATTATTATTAAGAATTATTCGAATACAAATTTTTTTTATTATTATTTATTAATATTACACGGTGGGCTTGGATAGAGTTCAACCCAAAAGGACTTGCACCTCTCGTTTTTCTTCTGAAATGATTTCAGTGATGCTTTGCGAATATTTTGAGACAAAAAAGAAAAAAATCGCTGGAGGGATTGTTGAATAAACTTAATTTTTATTTTTATTTGCAGGTTATTATGTATATTCCGTAAAAATAACTCAAAAGTGGTGCCTTTGCGGCTGACAGTCTGCAGCTTGGTATCGAAAAATAGTATCTAAACATTAAACATCCTTGGATATCCGGGACCCATTAAAATTTTGGAAAAAGTGTAAAAAATTGCAGTATTTATGAGTTTTTTGAGTATTTTTTCACTTCAGGGCATCCTACTTTAAATTTGCTACAACAAAAAGTAAAGTGCATTAAATTTCTCGTAAAACTAAAAAAAAATAATAATCTTATCTCATATAGTTTAGGAGATACAATCTTCAAAATTTATATTTTTCTGAAAAATTTGACGAAAAAAAGATTTAGTTTTAGTTTTTGTGAAATAGCATATTTTCTGTGCTCTGCAGTAAAAAATAGTCAGAATAGGAGTTAAAGTAGACTTAATTTCAAGCAAATCTAAAACAAAACGAAATGTTCTATCTCCCATAGATTCAAAGTTATAGCGTGTTGAAAAATATCCACTTTTATGAAAATTCGTCAAACAG
>JBAGKK010174495.1:0-23281 GCA_037177015.1 Euceroptres primus | reverse complement strand
TGAAACTAGTGATACTACGGATTCTTTCATAAACAATTGAACGCTCAAAGACTTTTATAACCGTTGCGAATTTATGTTTCAAAACTACGTCTACTTTTGTCAAATTATAGGTTAAGATTTTCTCTTGTAAAATTAGGTTTATTCTATTTCAATTAATAAACCATACGTTTAATTTCACATCGAGTAAAGATTTACTTAAACCCATCTAGTTAGTTAAGAATTAGTTAAGCTCATTTTAAATTGAATTCGGTATCTTTCTTTACGGCGGTAAATATTACAAACATCGTTGGATTAAATTCTAAATTAAAATATACTGTCAGCGCTGGACAATTACAGACGTCGTTGGGCATCGTTGGGAATCCCGATCCAATATGAATAAAACTACGAATAAAATAAAACTACGAATTCGTTCCAGCTTTCTAGAAGTTTCGATTATTATTTATCTACCAGTTAGAAGGTTCCAGAAAGTTAACCGAATAAGAATCCTAGTGATTTCTAGAAACTTCTAAAATTCAGGGGAATCCCACGCTCCCAGTGAGCGGACGATTATTGCTCCCAAAGCTAAAAACGTTTTAGTAAAATTGTATTTTGTATATTAGTGTTTCGAGTAACTTTTCTTTATGTCTTGATTTGCCCTAGGTTTGTTTTCGCCGTCACGAGAGGGGGATGATATTATAACATCAAGTCCCAACATTTTAGTTAGTAAGTTTTGAGCGGCCTTGCCGATTATTCTTTTTGCGAATTGCATTTTTTCAAGTTAATTAAAGCGTCTGCCTGCATTGCAAAATTAAAGCTGCTGTCCATGCAGTTTCAATTTCAATTACGTTACAAAAATATGATGCAACAATAAATTTAAATACCGAAGAAATCCACTTAATATCTGGAACACTAGGTTTCCTTTCAACTTTATAATGTACCGGCGTCGAATGAGGTCAAACCTTTTGGAATCTTTTACTTAATGCGAAACTAAGAACTATGAAGTTTTGTACGAACCCTTAACAACTGAAGACATTACCTTTATACTGTCCTAAAAAGAAAACCAACCAATTTGCAGTTATACATTAATACGAAAGCTAAATAAATTCCTAATTGAGTGTTTACAATAAATTAATAATTTGTTATTAACAATTGTATTGTTATAAACAGCAGTCTGAGATTTTGTAATGATTTTGAATATTTATACAGGAGAGAGTAAACCATTGTGTTTGAAAATTTTACTGTGGTTGAGATTGTCGCTTTTTGAAGTCTTCAAGGCTGCCTTTTTGCGCCAAAACGCTTCATGAAGCCGCCATCTTAATCGACACAAGTACTTAAATTCAACCCAAAGTTGAATCTTGATTGATTTTGTATATTGTATGTGTAAATATAATTATATTATATATTATTATTTTGTATATTATGTTTTGTTGAACTTAGTTTCGAGTGTAGGCTCAATTTAAACCATTCTGGAGTCGGTAACGATATTGAGAATCAGTAGGTAAATTTACATAAAACTAAAATTTTAAGTCATAAAATTTCGAATTTTAGAATTAAAAATTTTTAGAAATTAAACAGGTTTTCTTGGAATAAATCTAAGTTGAGTTTGAAGATTAAATTGATTCCCTCTGTAAATTAAAAGTTAATTCCTGTTTATTTTGGGAAATACGCCAGAAACCTGAGAGCTGGTTGAAATCATATCGAGTGGAATCGCTCGGTTCTTGCGTCGTTATGACTCGCTCGTGCTTTCCATAGGCTGGCTCGGAAACAAGTTCGCATTCTACAGTCGGGAAGCAAGTGAGACACTCCGGGTTCGTTGGCAGTTTCCCTCACTTTCATTGGCGCGTATTTCCCTACTCGCTTGAGACTCACGGGCCTTTCACCCTACTTAACTGTCTCGGTACGCGTAGATACACTTCTTGGGCGTTTTAACTCGTTTTGCGCGTTATTAACATTTGATCATAATGTCTCTTCCGGAGGTACTCGATGAATTCTCAACTACGGAACAGGTCGAGGATTGGTTATTGGAATTGAATGAAAGTCAGATTAACGAAGTATTAGATCAATTAGAACTTTCGCTATCGGGATCCAAGGAAAAAAAACACAGGCTACTCCAGAGGATGGTTTTCTTGATAAAAGGATTCTCTATGACGTGTTTGGATTCGGATCGTTCTTCTGGAACTTCGCGACGAGATTTAGGAAATGTGCCTGATGTTGAGTCGGAACGCAGTCAAGTTATTACACGCAGTTATCACACGCAGTTCAAGTTAGCGTGCACCGACCCGCGACGGTCGCCGCAATTAGTTCCTCGGTCAATACTAGTACTGTGACCACAGCTAGTACGACCACGACCGTCGGCGATGGTCAAGTGATTTCGTCGCGTTTTGGAAATAGTATTCCAACCTCGCGAATTTTACCGACTTATATATCAATATCCCTGGGGGTAGCATTATAATACGGATATGCTAATATTTCTTATTCAAGTCTTCCATCTCTCGGATTACCAAACCCAATTTCTCAAAATTTTTTCCCGAACCCCAGATTAGCAGAAAATCTGGATGCCATTGAAATTCCGGAGTATTTATTTTCGCATCATGGTCGACAGGTTCCGATTACTGCGGCTAGAGAAAGGCCTTTTCCAAAGAATCCTGGTTCGCTCGATTGACTTAGAGTGTTAGACGATACTGATTATCGAATTGGACTTGGTCGCGATCCTAGGTTGCCTCCCATTGAGTTTGGGAATAATCCACTTCTTAACTAGACTTCGTGAATGCCAATTCGTAGATGAAAATTCAGAGCGTTGCATTAGAGAACAAATTTACAATCGTACTCAAGGATCTAAACAAAGAATATACGATTATATAACGAATTTACAAGGTTTGATATCGATGTTAGTCTATGAAATTCCGATGGTCAAACAACTCGATTGGGCACACCGCGAATTAAAACCAGAATATCATCGGGTAATTCTTCGATCAGATTTTCGGTCATTTGATCAACTCGCATCAATAGGACGTAGTGGGAAAATGAATGGGTAGCAATTAAAGAATATAGGGCTCCTTCCCTTCCCTACCGGAATTTAGGTATCGACATGAACCCAACCAGGGCTTTTAAAAAAAAGCCACACAGCGGCAATTATCAAAGAACGTGAGCCAGTGGCAGCGGTTAGGGACGATAAAGTAGGTTTGGGTGCCGGTAATAACCCAAGAAAAGGAGGGAAAAGAGGGGAACCGTACCCTAATGGCGGCCCTAAGGACGGGGGTGGTCAGCCGTCGTCTTCTCCTGCTGATACCCTACCCAAGAACGAAATTGTGGGTAAATCGACTAAAAATTCTAAAAATAACCGCGACGTATTTAAAGAAATTTGTTTTAAGTGCAAGCTATACGGACATTACCAGGTAGGCTGCGCGAAATTTCTGAAGAAATTAGTATGTTATGCATGTAAAACCGAGGGGTATACGGCTCGAAATTGCCCTAATTGCTCAGGAAACGGGGAAAAGAAGCAGTGAGATCGGTCGACACTGCCTCTCAACATTCCGAGACCGTCGAAAACAAACGATTGTTTATCGACACCAAAAGAGTGGGCAAGGTAATTTGCGAATCGGAACGGGCTAAGTCGGATTTAAGTGAGTTTGTACCCATGCCCCCAGATAGTGATTTCAGGATTCAAAGTTTTCCGAAGGAAGAGATTGTAGAGGGGTTACCGGAGGTAAAACCGAATCAGATGATAGTATAGTTAGAAATTCATAGGGAAGATCTTAATAAGAACGCGATCGAAGCAAAAGTTCCTGCAGAAGTTGTAGATTTTATTGATCAGGAACTTCTTCCTTGTCCTGTAGACATTGCAGATTTGAAAAACCAGGATAAAGCAGGAGGAATCACAAAAGGATTCCTCCAGCTAGAGTTGATAGTTTAGATTTGATAGAACTAGATACATCCGAGTTGATTACCGAAGACCTTGAGAATACTTAGGTGGTCAATGAGGGTATTCCTGAGCAGGATATAATCAGTGGTATTTTCGAGAGTGAGACTAATCCGGAAGGATATCGGATTAAAGATTTTGAAAGCTACGAGTAGTATTTTGGATCATTCACGGAAAATCCACCTGATTATGACTAAAGGTTCTTCAGATCGTATCGAAGGTAAGGTGAATTTTCTCCTGACAATAGATGGAATAACTAGGATTTGCGAAGTCAGGATAGCAACTAACCGCAGTACAGAAATAATTTTAGATCTTGACTCTCAGGGTAGTTTTGACACGTTCTTCGGTGCCCGGTCGAAGAGGGTACGGGCCACATACCTGGTCCAACATTCCATTAAATTGTTGAGTAGTAATCCCATTAAAGAGCGTTATAGGATTGTTTCACTCAAGGTGCAGGAAGCTATGCATGCCGAGCTTGATCGTTTGTTTGCTAAAGGGATTATCGATAAATCGACTAGTGATTGGAATATCCCAATAGTTATGATTTCGAAACCAGACGGGAAGTATCGGCTATTTTTGGATTTCCGGAAATTGAACGCAATTACAGCGAAGAATGCAAATCCGCTTCCGTACATGTCTGATATCCTCAAACAGTTGCAGGCGGCTAGGTATATTTTAAAAATTGATCTGAGTTCTGCCTATCATCAGATTCCGTTTGATCTGGCTAGTAGGCCGTATACCGCTTTCGCGGCCCAGTGTAGAAGATTTTTCCAGTATACCCGGATGCCTTTCGGTTTGTGTAACGCATCGCCCACTTTTCAGAGATTGATGGATGAAATAATCTCCCTGGATATGAAGCCTCACGTGTTCTGTTATTTGGATGATATTGTCTGAGTTAGAGAAACGTTCTCAGAACACCTGAATTGGCAGAGTAGGTTTTTAGATAAGATCATCGCGGCAAGTTTGACCATCAATCCCGAGAAATCTTAATTTTGTTGTCAAAGTGAAGTATGTGTGGTTAATAGTGAATAGACAGGGTTTGAAGGTAGACCCAGACTATGTGGATCCCATCCTATCATGTCCGATTCCAAATAATGTTAAGCAATTGTGGAGAGATATGGGATTGGCCTCTTGGTACTGAAGATTCGTCGAATCTTCTTTCGCTACTATGGCAAAACCTCTGACTAGATTGTTTCTTTCGAAGGTTAATTGGAGTTGGGGACCAGAACAACAGGAAGTTTTAGAGTGACTGAAAACGGCCCTGATAAGTGCACCGATATTATCCTATCCTTTGATTAGTGAAGTAGAGTCTTCACCCTTTATCCTTCAGTCTGATGCCAGTTCTACCGGTTTAGGAGGAGTACTTACTCAGGTCCGGAGGTGAAGAGAAAGTAATTGCATACTCCAGTAGAATGCTAATACCGGCTGAAAGAAACTACACGGTCACAGAGCGGGAATTTCTCGCAGTATTTTTTGGAATTCGCAAGTTTAGATAATTATTAGAAGGGTATCATTTTAAGGTTATTATCGATCACAGTAGTCTTAGATTGTTACAGAGTTTGCGAAATCCAACAGGCAGGCTAGCACGATGGTCCATGGAATTACTGGAACATGATTTCGAGATTATTCATAGGAAAGGTGCACTTAATCTTGTGCCTGACGCTTTGTCGAGAATGTTCGAAAACGAGGAAGCTCCGATTTCTTTGGTTCAGCAAACCAAGGATGGCCTATATGCAAGCGGTTATCGAAAGACCTTGGATGTTCCCCGACTGGAAGGTAGAACAGAATCGGTTGTATGGGCATAGACCTAGCGCGATTACAGACCCGTTGTTGCCGGACTTAGATTCGTGGAAACTGGTTATTCCCGAGGAGCAAAGACGTAAAGTTTTAGACGAGGCTCATTCGGAACGACAAGCCGGTCACCTCGGGGTAGATAAAACCTATCGTAGGGGGCAGAGGCAGTATTATTGGCCAGGTATCTTCTGTGATGTGGTTAAGTTTGTCCAACAATGCGATCTCTGACAGAGGTGTAAGGTGGAACAGGCTCGCCCGGCCGGCTTAATGGGACAACGCATTGTCAAGCAACCCTGGTCAGTGGTTGCTGCCGATGTAATGGATCTATTTCCGAGTAGCCAGTCTGGGTACAAGTATGTATTAGTCTTCCAGGATTTGTTTACTAAATGGATCGAATGCCTTCTAATTCGAACAGCAAATGGTCCCGCGGTGAAAAAGGCTTTCGAAGAGATGGGGGGCCCCTAAGGTTGTGCATACCGTTAATGGTACGGAGTTTTCGAACAAGCTGATTCCTATCATGCCTACGAGTCTCAAGCGAAATATTACGACCAACATAGGCGTGCCGTAAGTTTCAAAGTCGGTGATTTGGTCCTTCGACGACAAAGAATCCTCTCGGATAGTTTGAAGGTCTATGTAGGATTTCCCTTCAACGTTCACCAGTGTTCTACCACCTGGTTACGGTAGCCAGAAAGTATGGAGGGAAAGAACATATTCGCCACCTGAAACCTTATTTTCAGCATGGCGAATTAATGGCGGACCCTGCGACGAAGGAATTTTGAATTATCTAATTTCCGAAAAATTTGATTTCAGTGTTAGAATAGTTGTCGAGTTACTAATTCAAATGTAAGAGTTGGATTGCCTGATTTTAGGGAAAATTTTGAATTCAGTTTTGGGATAGTTTCCGTGTTACTGAGTCAGATGTAACAGATTGCATGACGTTAGAAAGTACAGAGTACTTACGATAAAGTACACAGTTATTATGATAGTGGTTCGATAAATAACATAGAATTAGTATTTTACGAGAGATCAGCCTGAATAGTCGAATTCTTGAATCGGTAAATAACCCTATTTTATTGAGATATGTTATTTTGACTGTCAACCCCAATTATATATATATATATATATATATATATATATATATCAACATAATTTCGAGTTGATGGGGTTTCGAACCAGACCTCCACCTATTGTCGAGAAATTGTTTGATTTTGGTTTCGACAGATTACCGATGGTCATGAGTGTTAATTAACAAAAGTCATTTTTTCGTGATTCGCAATAATTAGCTAATTTTGACCAATACCTTTTGTATAAAGTATCTTAGATAATGATATGCGCTTGGAATTAGTTAAAAATATCTAATGATTGCCAATTATTTAAACAATTTTTATAAACAAATGCACATTTTGACCATTTTTTGATGAAAAGGCTTGATTTTTTTTGCGGAATCAACTTAAAATGTTTTTTCTAAGATTCCTTGCTATCATATTTTCCACAGTCACCAAAAAATGTTAATCATTTAAACAATTTTTATAAACAAATGTATATTTTCTCCATTTTTTTATGAAAAGGCTTGATTTTTTTGCGGAATCAACTTAAAATGTTTTGCCTCAGACTCCTTGCTATCATATTTTTCATAGTGACCAAAAAATGTTAATTATTTAAACAATTTCGAGGAACAAATGCACATATAAACCATTTTTTCATGAATAGGATTGATTTTTTTGCGGAATCAACTTGAAATATCTTGACAAAGCCACCTTGCTGTCATATTTTCATAGTGACCAAAAAGTTTTAATTATTTAAGCAATTTTTATAAACAAATGCACATTTTGACCATTTTTTCATTAATAGGTTTGATTTTTTCAAATCAATTTTCAAATCTATAAAATTAAAACTTACAAAACTATGATTCTAAATTCTAAATAAACCAAACCTTTAAACTACTAACTTAAAGTTGTTGAGCTTAGACCCAAAACTTAAGTTTGAAAACTAAGAACTTGTAAATCTCGAACCCAAAAAAAAGCATACCCAGAAAGTAATACCTAAAAACCTCAAATTTATCAATGCCAAATTTCTATAGCTCAAATTAAGACATCCTAAAATCATAAATACTGCAATAAACCCCAAAATAATAAAATATAAACATAAACACTCAAAGCCTATAAGTCCTGATCTTTTTTTGTTTATCGGAACAGGGGAGAAACGCTTTACGCACGATCGGCAGCCATTCTGGGCTTATAACCGTTTGTTTAACTCCCAGCTCCAGGTTCTTTACATTAGAAAATAACCCTTCACTGTACACCCACTAAAACCCCAACCTGTTTTTCATCTGCTAAGTTATGTTATCACTTTAATCTAACAATTTTGCGAAATAAACTTATTAACGGATCAAATGATATTAGCTCGTAATACATTATATCTTCGTTAGTTATACTTCTCTAGTACATTCGACTGTGTTCAGAGCGTGCTTTTCGAAAAACTTTGTTCTGTGCTTCTTGAGGTTCTTCTGAAAACCAGATCATAGGAGCGTTAAACTCTTTCATTATATCACAAACATGAATCAAAACTTTGTGTACAGATGGTGGCATTTTGTACCATGGGTAGCTGTTAATACATTCCTTTGCTGTTTTAATACAAAGTGTTTTGAATTTAATCAAGTCAATTTCATTTCCATATGATATAACTTGAAGTACAGTATGCAGTCTCTCTATGATGTCTTTTTTGACTCCTATAAGTTCAGATACCTGTCCAGCTTTTCAAAAAAAGCTCGGTCTACATTACCTGTATTTATAGCTTTTTCCTCTTCTTCATCACTACTGTCCACATTCATTTATTCCTCTTCTATCCCAAGAACGTTCACATGTTCCTCTTTCTTGTGTGAAGTTAGATGTAATGGCGCAACTACAAATTTCTGCTTTTTCTTGATTGCACCATAGACATTAACGAAGATTAACGCATTGCTAAAAATACATCTGAGGTAAACTTCAATTTTCTTCAGCGATGGAATTTCGTTTCTTTCAGCGATGGATTTTTTTTAAACATCGATGGCTTGAAATTTAAATTTCATACATTTCGCTCTTATGCGCCATATACTACTACTATATACTATTATATACTTTTTTTTTAATTTAAAAAAAAAATTTTTTAAACATCGATGGCTTGAAATTCAAATTTTATACATTTCGCTCTTATGCGCCATATACTACTACTATATACTACTATATACTATATTCATTCACACTCGCGCTTACATACTCAACAATGCGGCATGCAGAGATATGAACCACTACGATCATCAGTGGTGTGAGCATACCTTTAAATATATAACTAACTAACTAACTACTACTACTCATCCTGGTTTCAGTTCACTATAACCTTTCTATTTTGTCTTTCTTAAAAACTTGATCAGATTTAATTTTTTAAATAATCAGTTTTATACTTATTCTCTTTTTCTATATTAAATTAATTATTTAAAAAAATGAATAGGGCTTCTGAAAACTAGAATAAAAGTGACACTATCAGATTTTAATTTTTGGTTGTTTATTTGTTTCCCCTTATAACAACATTTTCATACAGTCTCAGAAGAAACAGTTCTGTTTGAAAAAACAATTCTGTTGAACAAAAAAATACTATTGAAGAAATAAAATATACCTTTGTTATAACAGGAATAAAAAAATAAAAGAGAGTACGATGATTAAAATAAGTTTTGTTACAATTTGAAACCAATGCGTTAAATTAAACCTTTTTTTATCAGAATATAGAATTCGGCTTATGAACTGTTTAAAATTTTAATTGCTCCAATATGAATCAAACATATATTCTTTGTCCAATCAGAAAATTTTATTTTAACTACAAATTAAACCTTCTCACAATTGTAACAAATAACTACCAACAATTTACAATAAGTTTCCTTTATTCATTATTGGAGCGGTGCCGGCGTAACGAAGTAATTTGAATTTAAATAATAATTCAAAATGAGTATCAACTGATTTTGATGCAACTTCATATCATCGATTAATTTTAATGTTATGTTATTGCTTGTTTTTCAAGAAGGTTCTGTCATGAATAAATTTTATTATTATTAAATGTAAAGTGGCCTCATTTCAACGACATTTAATGGTCCTTCGAGCCGGATAGTAATCCCAGCGCTACGGAGAAACAGTGAGAAAGCAGATTTTGATAAATATTTTAAAAGAAGCGGATTTTCTCAGGAACAAGATTCGTAGCTTGTTGGAATGGAGGGACAGAAAACTTTTAAGGACATGGAAAAGGAGGATCTAGAGAAGATTTTAGGTGAAACTTCCATAAATGTCCTACAAGATATTCATATCATTATGTACGGTAATACAGCCAGAAACAATTTTGTCAAGCGAAACATCCGTAAGTTCGAGTTATTTACATTCGAAAAAGAAGATCAGGAATATTTAAATCATATCGGATGCATTGAATCTATGATTTCCAAAAGTCGTTTAATGCAGATTGCAATTATGTTGAAAATAAATTTCGAAAACAGTACCCTGGTTAAAAGCGTCGTAGATTTATTCATTGCACCTAGAACTAATAATTTAATAAATATATCTAGGGATCAACAAGCACCAGGAACACTATACACAAGATCGAGAGCTTCGGTTATAAGTCATGTGTCAAAAATTTCTAATTCTCGAGCAGATTACAGAGCCAGTAAGTCGTCAAATGTAAGTTACAAGACTACATCATAAATAGAATTTAATTTAGCAAAGAAACGATTGTAAGTTGAAGAAAAGCTTGTTGCGCTAGAAGAGGACGTACTTGCTGTTAAAGAAGAAATTTTAATTTTGGAATTGGAGATAGAAATACATAAGATAAATCAGGATTTTTCTACAAATGATTTAAGAAGAATGGAGGTTAATTTGCAGATGAAACAAAAACTTCTGAAAATTAAAGAAGCTTGCGTTAAAATTAAACAAGGATTAATCGCAAAGGAACAAGATTCAGCAGATTGTGAAGCTGATCTACAAAAGGAAGCTGTTGCGGGTGTTTTCAGCGGTGATGAAGGGTCCGTAA
Source organism: Euceroptres primus (assembly GCA_037177015.1). Classification (NCBI taxonomy): domain Eukaryota; kingdom Metazoa; phylum Arthropoda; class Insecta; order Hymenoptera; family Figitidae; genus Euceroptres; species Euceroptres primus. The sequence goes on along the minus strand of JBAGKK010174495.1, from coordinate 12,546 downwards.
ATTCAAATCAGTTTTCAGGAATAAAAGATTGGATAGATGAAACTGGAAAGGAAAAAGATGTGTCAACAAGAGAAATCGAAAAGAAGTTGTATCCTGAAAATAAGCTTGGAACTCAGGTTAGTGATCTTTCTAAAGAAATGCATCGCATGTTGGCCAGGCAAACTGTGGGTGATAGTCTTGGTAATTTTGATGATTCATCCAGTCTTCAATGGCCAGCATTCTATTCTCAATACAAACTTTCGAGCAATATGTGTGGATTTTCACCAGCAGAAAATGTTCTGCGCCTCAACAAAAGTTTGACTGGGGAAGCCAAAGAAAAAGTTGAGATGATGTTAATTACTGCAAAGAATCCAGAAGAAGTTTTAAAAATATTGAACTCAAGCTATGGAAAAGTAAATCATATTGCTGAACAACTTTTGATGAAAATCAGGAAGATACCAAATGTGGAAGAATTAGAAAAGTTTAAAGGATTCAGCTATGAAGTAAGGAATATTGCTGCCGCATTACACAATGGGGAAGTTATTTAATTGAAAATAAAATTGACGGTCGCCAAGTTTCCCTTCCTGATTTTTCAAACTGGACGCAACAAATGGCGGAAATTATATCCAATATTACCTGCACAACGGAAAAAAAGAAGTTACAACATGTACCCAGTTAATGACTGATGAAGATATCCTGAAAATGGCAACAGTACAAATTCACGGATCAAAACAGAAAAACTATACTGTGGTATTTATGGATGAAGGATCCACTACTACTTTAATCGATGCAGACTTAGCAAGACATGTTGGACTAAAAGGCCAAACTTTGTTTCAAATGGACTGGCAAAATTTACCGACAGGATTTAACATCACAGATAATTAAGTCAGTAATTATATTTGGAATAAATGGAAGTACTTTTACTTTGAAAAACGTGAGAACTGTTCAAGATCATGAATTTCCGGAACAAAACTGGGACGTAGAGGCATTGAAGAAAAAATTCCCTTATATAGTCCAAGCTGATTTAGAAGCTATTAAAAACAGGAAACCTATGACTCTTATAGGTCAAAATAATGTCAATACTATTGTGTCTAAAGAAGGTAATCGAACCACGAATGAATTCTCCAATTCTCTCAAAAACTTCAATAGGGTGGATAGTACATGGACCGACTGGACAACAAGCAACTGATCCAATAAATCCAGAAAATGTATTTACTTGCTGCGAAGTCAATCAAGATGCTCTACATGAAGAAGTGAAGAAATATTTTTCTATTGAAAATTTTGGCGTGCAGAAAGTAAGAAGAAACTTCAATCGGAAGAAGAAAATAGTGCTACAGGTATTGCCATGGCAACAATTAAGGAAAATAATAAAAGGTATGAAATTGGATTGCCATGGAAATCTGTTAAACCCTTGGAAGAAGAACTTCGTGACAAAAAACGGGTTTGGTATTTACCGCATTTTGCTGTATTGAATCCAAATAAACCAGGCAAGGTTCGAGTCGTCTTTAATGCAGCAGCTAAAGTCAACGGTAAATCATTTAATGATTACCTATTAACTGGACTTGATTGGTTAACGTCACTGTACGGAGTCTTCATAATGTTTCGGAAATATTTGTTTGCATTTACTGCAGATATATGCGAAATGTTCAACCCTGTGGAAATTATTGACGAAGGCAGCTACGCTCAGTATTTGCTCTGGAGAGATTTGAAAACTTCAGAACAACTGAAAATTTACAGGATGAAGGCAATGATATTTGGAGCAGCTTCATCACCCTTTCTTTCTCAATTAGTGAAAAATAATAACGCAAAGAAGTTTCAAGACCAGTATCCAGTTGCTGTCAAAGCAATCTTAGAAAATCACCATGTGGATGACTATGTTCATGGTGCAAATAGTGAACAGGATGCGATCAAACTAATTTATGATGTTATAAAAATTCACAATGAAACAGGATTTGAATTGCGCAAATTTATTAGTAATTTACCAATGATTTTCGAATCCATCCCTAAACATCTTCGATGTTTAGGAATTTTTCTGCTCTTCGAGCAGAAAAAAAACATCACCAACGTTCAAGAAAAGAATCAACAACATCGAATTCTAGGAATCCTTTGGGACCCTGACTCAGATTGCATTATATTCTCACCAAATTTTGACAAACTAGACATGGAATTAATGTCAGTCCATCGTATACCATCAAAGAGAGAAGTGTTAAAAGCAATTGTGTCAGTTTTCGACCCAATAGGGTTTTTATCTCCAATAACAATTAAGGGACGAATGCTGCTACAGAAGATTTGGAGATCTGGAATTAATTGGGATGATTCTATTAACGGCAGCATGTTTGAAAAATGGAATCAGTGGCTTATTGAATTAAAATCAATAGAAAGCATTTAAATACAGCGTGTCTATTTGAAGAATCAAAGTACTGCTAGATCGATTGAGTCTCATACCTTTTGTGATGCAAGTGAAGAAGCCTACTGCTCGGTGATCTACTTGCGAATTGAAAGTGATCAAGGAGCAGAAGTAATATTAATTGCATCAAAGGCCCGATTAGCCCCTCTACGAACGATGACAATTCCAAAACTGGAATTGATGGCTGCTCTACTTGGTGCGAGACTAACCCACACAACGACAAAACATTTGGATTTTAAGATCGATAGAAAATTCTTCTGGACAGATTCACTTACAGTTCTGCAATGGTTGAAATCTGAGAAGAAACTTCTAACATTTATGGCAGCAAGAGTTGGAGAAATTTTGGAGCTCAGTAATATTGAAGATTGGAATTGGGTACCTATAAATCAAAACGTGGAAGATGATTGTACTCGAGATAATTCTTTGAAAAATTTTGACGAAAATCACAGGTGGTTTAACGGGCCAACGTTTTTATCAAAGAAACCGAACCTGTGGCCAATGTCTTCAGAGAAAATAGTCACAATCACAGTTGCAGAATCAATGAATGTGTCAGAAGCTTTACCAAAGATTAAGACTTATGATTCGTGGATTAAAATTTTACGTAAGACAGCATGGATAAAAAGATTTATAGAGAATATCAAGGAAAATTCCGAAGATAAAGAAAATGGTCTTCTCCAAGCATCAGAGTTACATTGGGCAGAAAGACAATGGTGGAAAGATGTACAAATTAAACATTTTCCGGAAGATTTGGAAAACACCAAGAATCAAAAGGAAGCAATTCAAAAGGAAACGAATAGAAAAATAGTAAAAATAAGTGGTGGACGGCTTTCAAAGGAAAAATTTATAATAGATAATGAAAATATTCTAAGATTATCAGGACGCTCGGAGAATATTGATGTCATCGATATTCAAACAAGAAGGCCAGTTTGCCTAGATGGAAATCATCCATATGTAAGTGCCATGATGTAACATTACCACGAAAAATTTGGACATCAAGGAACCGATAATAAATTTTGGATTCCGAAAATTAGATGTTTTGTCAAGAAAATCACAAATGATTGTATAATTTGCAAAAAACAAAGATGTAAGCCAATAGTACCTATTATGGGAAACTTACCAAAACAGAGATTATTAATTTACGAAAAACCATTCACTGCCTGCGGAGTTGATTACTTCGGACCATTTCAAGTAAAGATAGGTAGAAGATTAGATAAGCTATATGGAGTTCTATTTACCTGCCTGACTAGTCGAGCAATTCATGTAGAAATTGCGCATTCATTAACTGCAGATTCCTGCATAATGGCGAATAGAAGACTTCTTGCTCGTCGAGGAAAAGTTCTTCAAATGTGGTCCGACAATGGAACCAATTTAAAAGGGGCAAATCGAGAATTGATAGATGCTTTAGAAGAAATAAATGAACAGAAGCTATTGAATGAAACAGAAAATATTGGAATTGAGTGAAAAAGACCCCGCACAAAATACATTGAAAAAAGGTCCCGGTAAAATCTTCCCAAACTGAGATATTTTATAGTTTTTGATCTCCTGATCACGAAAGTTCAAGGTAAATCGTAAAAAATAGACAGTTTTTCGAAAAAAACGGCTCAAATGTCGATTTTCATTCAGCAAAGGGAGGTGCCACCGAACCAAATTCTATTTTACATGATAATAGGAAAATAAGTGATAACTATGTAGCGCAACAGTCACCGATCATGCCCACTCGGCTGTTCGACTGACATTTTGTAGTTTCGAACCTGCTGATGGAGGTCCGAAGGTCCGAGAATGAAACGATAGCCATCAGTGCATCACTAGTTCGTATTTGCATGGTTTTAATATAGATAATATGAGAAGTGATAACGGTTTGGCGTAAAGCTCAAAATTCATCCACACTAGGCTGTCCGACTGACATTTTGTAGCTTTGGACTAACTAACCAATAATATCGGGGTCTTACGGTCGGAAAATATAACGGTAGTTGTCGGAACAGCACCGAAGTTCCATTTTACATAGTATTTAGAAAGAGAAGTGGTAACTGGCATAATCAAATAGCTTTCACGAAAATCTAATTTAAAACTTTGAAGTTTGAAAAGGTCAGTTTAGTTTAGGTTTTGTTGTTCTTGTCTGTGAGCAGCGTCCATGATCACATTGTGAAGCCATGTTGAAGGATAACGAACATTATTTTCGTATTGAGTATAGCCAATGTAGCCAGTATACCATAATACGGAAGCAATATGTGCACATGAGCCAAGGGTTCGTGCGACAGATAGGCACGTACAATAGTAACCTTGGATAGGGTGAGCATCATTTTCATCTTAAGCGTCATGTTCCATGTCCTCAATAGGCACATATGCAATCCAAACTTGACGTTTGGTCGCATTACGGAATTGTAAAAGACTCTGACTCTTATCAATCCTAGCTCTGGGGTCATCTGCGCATGACGCAAGACTTCCAATTGAAGCTTTTCCTGCTCATCTCTTTGCAGCTTATCTTGGATGTATCCTGGAGCTAAGTTTACCCGATAAGTTCCAACAGTCAAGCCTCTCAAAAATTCTAACGTTAAACGCGGAAAGTCTTGCACATGCTGAGAGTTTAAGCGCATCTACCTCTGAGCATTTCTGGTTTGCAGGTTTTCCTCTTCTACGAGCGCTTGAAGAACGTTCACCTCCCGAGCTCTCTGTAGCAATTATCTGGCCAGTTCTGCATTCGCACTATGCATCTCAATTGGTGCATGGTACCTGTTTATCATAGCACCAGCAATTCGGTAAAAATCGCCCAGATTGTGAAGATACGAAACGCGTATGACTTGAGCGAAGAACTTGAAAATTGACTTAATGAGACCATTCGTAGTCTCAACAATCCATCTTGTTTTTGTCACCAATCTCAATTCATTTGTTTCTTCAGTCAGCAGTTGACGTTGACCTTGTTGAAGTAGCGCGGGAATTTTCCAGTAAATACCGAGGTTTTGAAACAGCTCTGTGGCATCTCGATAGCCTCTGTTAACCACAATAATTGACCTTTCAGGGAACCACTTTCTCATCCTATCTTTATTTCTTTCAAACTCATTTCGAAGCATAGCAGCATCGTTGTTCCTGCTGTCCGAGAAATATGGTCCATAAATGTCGAGTATATATCCATTTGGTGGCACTATCAGTGCAGGTTTCACTAAATGGCGTCCTTTATGCACACAATATGACTATCGCAAAGTGCGGAAGTTGCTACTCTTTTTGATGTAACTGTAGGTATTGTCAATGTACACGATAACTCTTGGAATATCTGGATTCGAATTGTACAGTTCATTTGCAAACTCGGTCACATGTCGTTCGATATATTCCTCTGGCGTAATTGAATCAAAGCCAATATTGACAGGTGCGAATCGTAGTATCAAGGACTGTCTGACTGTGGCGACAGCAAGACTTACAGCTTGTCGGCTTGAATACTGAAACATCAAATTTAAGAAATCATCGGTCAGTCCCTGTCGCAACTTACACGAGAACATTAGGAGGTCCTGTTTTGTTACATACCTATGGCCATCTTGACAGGGTACTGGATCGCAAAAAGTTAAAAGTTCAACAAACTGTTCCTTTGTATTAGGAGAAATAGAGTGAAATTCTTTATCTGTAAAACTGTGTTCGTCATCAAATCACGTTGAATTCATTGCCACGCTCCAAAGTCCCTGCAAAAAAAAAAGAAATTGCTGACCGTTTATAATGTAGGGCCTGTTAATGATGTGTAAGCTAGGTAACAACGGCGACAAAATGAAGCCTCGATCATCTAAGTAATGTTGGCAAGATCTCACATCTTCTGCAATATAAATATTCAGTGATACAAAAACTTTGACTCTGCATAAAACTGAAAGTGTGTATATCACGTACATTATTACAGATCACGCAACTATGATTCGCAGTTTGTATCAATACGTTTAATCTTAGGCAAGAAGGATCACGCTCAATTGACAATATTTCATCAATGATGGACTGATTGTAGTGAATGCATAGTCTCGTTTGCACAGATACGATAAGTACTGGCAAGTTGAATGCGTCACGTACAAAAACTTAACCTTGTGTTAAGAAAAAATTAAAAAATTAGGAATTCTAATCCGCAATGCTGGTAGAATTTCTGAATAAATCTACCAATTTAAATTCTAAAATCTAAGTATCAAATATTAATTATCAGTAATAATCAACAACGTGCCTAAATGTTGCAAAGAGTAGAATAAATAAGCAACTCAATGACAGTAAATCATGCCAAAGAACTGATAAAAGGCGAAAAACAAAGAACATAACGAAAATTATTTCAAACGACGTAACAATGAGATATTCCTGAAGAGAAAACGTACTCAATCACTTAAAATAATTAAGAAACTCATTTAAATTCTCAGGAGCAGTAATCGTTCAAATAAAAGATTGATTGATTACTTTGATGAAAATTACAGAATTATTTGCAAAAAGTTTTGTGTGAATGCTATGGCAAGAAACAAAAGAAAGATTATTTTATATCCAATGATATATTCAGAGCATTGGCGCAAAAAACTATTAAACTGTCACTCTTATTATTCAAAATAAATGTTGACAACGATAATAATAATAATCGACGTGAAGCAATGTTTAAAAAAGCGAGACGAATGTACAATTCGTTAGCAGAAATCTACGAATTGAAATTTTGATATCTTAGTATCAAACGTCAATTATCTGTAATAATCAACAACGTGTCTCAATGTTGTAAAGAGTAGAACAAAAGAGCAACGCAATGAAAGTATATCATGGCAAATAACTGATAAAAGGCGAAAAACAAAGAAGGAAACGAAAATTATTTCAAACGACGTAACTATGAAATATTCCTGAAGAGAAAACGTACTGAAGCACTCAAAATAATTAAAAAACTCATTTGAATTCTCAGGAGCAGTATTGGATCAAATGAAAGATTGATTGATTACTTTGATGAAAATGACACAACTATTTGTAAAAAGTTTTGCGTGAATGCTATTGCAAAAAAATAAAAGACAGATTATTTTATATTGAAAGATACATTCAGAGCATTGGCGAAAAAAACTATTAAACTGTCACAATTATTATTTAAAATAAATGTTGATAACAATAATAATAATCAACGTGAATGAATGTTGAAAAAAACGAGACAAATAAACAATTCGTTAGTAGAAATCTACGAATTCAAATTCTGAAATCTTAGCATCAAACGTAAATTATCAGTAATAATCAACAACCTGTCTCAATGTTGCAAAGAGTAGAACAAAATAGCAATTCAATGGCAGTAAATTATGGCAAATAACTGATAAAAGGCGAAAAACTAAGAAGTAAACGAAAATTATTCTAATCAAAGTAACTATGAGTTATTCCTAAAGGGATTACTTTGATGTAAATGACATAACTATTTGCAAAAAGTTTTGCGTGAATGCTATGGCAAAGAACAAAAGAAAGATTATTTTATATCCAAAGATATATTCAAAGCATTACCGCAAAAAGCTATTAAGCTGTCACAATTATTCTTCAAAATAAATGTTGATAACGATAATAATAATAATCAACGGGTAAGAATGTTGAAAAAAGCGAGATGAATAAACAATTCGTTGGCAGAGAGTTATACAAACAACTGATGAAACATGATTAAGGAACAAGAAAATGAAAAGGATTTCCAATGAGGTGAAAATAGGATTTTCTTATTTTCCTCTACAGATCTGTGACTTTCATTAAAGTGGTCAACCAAACATCCACTTGTTTAATCACTGCTACTGACCATTCAAATATGACAATTTGAGTGCGTGCTCGCTCCAGGAAAATCCTATTTTCATCTCATTTGCAATCATTCAACATTGTTTCACGTTGATTATTATTATTATCGTTATGAACATTCATTTTAAATAATAATTGTCACAGTTGAATAGATTTTTGCGCCAATGCTCTGAATATATCATTGGATATAAAATAATCTTTCTTTTGTTTCTTGCCATAGCATTGACGCAAAACTTTTTTCATATAATTCTGTCATTTTCATTAAAGTAATCAATCAATCTTTTATTTGATCGATTACAGCTACTAAGAATTCAAATGAGTTTCTTAATTGTTTTGAGTGCTTGAGTACGTTTTCTCTTCAGGAATATTTCATAGTTAAGTCGTTTGAAATAATTTTCGTTTTTGTCTTTGTTTTTTGCCTTTTACAAATTGTATGGCATGATTTACTGTCATTGAGTTGCTTATTTATTCTACTCTTTGCAACATTCAGGCACGTTGTTGATTATTACTGATAATTGATATTTGATACTAAGATTTTAGAATTTAAATTCGTAGATTTATTCAGAAATTCTACCAGCATTGCGGATTAGAATTCCTAATTTTTTAAAATTTCTCTTAATTCAAGGCTGAGTTTTTGTACAAAAGAACCATTTCGCAATGGCGTTTAGGAACCGTTTGTCCTGTTATGTTTGCGAAACGGTTTTTGCTCCACAATGAATGACGCGAAGAGATAGGGATGAACATGCTGCTGTCGGCGAATTTGCAATTCGTCGACATGACGCATTCAACTTGCCAGCACTTAACTGCAATCAGTCCATCCTTGATGAAATATTCTTAATGGAGCGTGATCCTTCTTGCCTAAGATTAAACGTACTGACACAAACTGCGAATCATAGTTGCGTGATCTGTAATGGTGTACGTGATGTACACAGGCTTTCAGTTGCATGCAGAATCAACGCTTTTGTATCACTGAACATTTATATTGCAGAAGATATGAGATCTTGCCAACATCACTTAGATGATCGAGGCTTCATTTTGTCACCGTTGTTACCTGGCTTACGCTTTATTAACAGGCCTTACATTATAAACGGTCAGCAACTTCATCTTTTTTTGCAGGAACTTCGCAGCGTGGCGATGAATTCAACGAAATTTGATGACAAACACAGTTTTACAGATGAAGAATTTCACTCTTTTTCTCCTATTACAAAGCAACAGTTCGTTAAACTTTTAACTTTTTGCGATCCAGTTCCCTGTCAAGATGGCCATAGGTATGTAACAAAAAAGGACCTCCTAATGTTCTTGTGTAAGTAACGACAGGGACTTACCGATGATTTATTGAAGTTGATGATTCAGTATTCAATCCGGCAAGCCGTAAGTCTTGCTGTCGCCACTGTCAGGCAGTCCTTAATGCTACGATTCGCACCTGGCAATATTGGCTTTGATTCAATTACGCCAGACGAATATATCAAACGACATGTGACCGAGTTTGCATATGAACTGTACAATCCGAATCCAGATATTTCAAGAGTTATCGTGTACATTAACAATACCTACAGTTACATTAAAAAGAGTATAAACTTTTAACAGTGTATAAACTGTTAAAAATTCTGAATGCTCTAATATGAATTAAATACGTATTCTTCGTCAGATCAGAAAATTTTATTCTAACTACTAATTAAACGTTTTCACAATTGTAACAAATCACTACAAACAATTTACAATAAGGTTAATTTATTCATTATTGAAGCATATAGAGTTTAAAAGACGCAAAAGTATAAAAACATTTCTACGATATTTTTAAATCAACGCGTTGAATAAAAGATTTTTTAAATCAAAATACAGTATACTGATTATGTTTAAATTCCGAAGAGTCCAAAACAGAATAGGAATTTCTTTAACTAGAAATTAAATTAACATTATTAGAATTATTTTAAGTCTTAATTATGACTGGAAATCATAAATTATTTATCACAATCTTATTCATTTTTTTGGAGTATTCAGAGATTAAAATGAGAGACCCAAAAATATAAAACATATTTTTCAATATTCTAAAATCAAAGCCTAAAATTAAAGATTTTTTTATCAAAATACAGAACACTCTTTATAAGTTGTTTAAAATTCGAAATTCGCCATTATGAATTAAATGTATATTCTTCATCAACTGAGAAAATTTATTTTAACTAAAAATTAAATGTTTTCACAATTGTAATAAATAACTGTGATAATAATAATTTTTTTAAACTAAAAATTAAATGTTTTCACAATTGTAATAAATAACTGCGATAATAATTAACCAGTTCTATTCGTTCATTATTGGAGAATTAAGAATTTTAATTATTAATACACCTTACATATCCATAAGCAAAGATTACATTTGGTTGGTAAAATATTTCATTGATTTACCATGACCGAGTGATTGCCTTTGAAGCTTAATCGGTTTGATAGTTTTGTGAACGTTCGGATCATCAACTTGTTTCTTTTGAGAATTTTTTTATTTCCTCTTTCAACTATTTTTTTAGTTTCTTTTTCACTTTCAAAGTCTTCTTCAGCAAAATCTTTAGCAAAATCGTTATTAAATCACTACCAAAAATGTCAGATAGATCGAGAGCCTCCTCTAAAAGTCTCGATGTTCAATCGTCGTTTTTGTGGTAGCCATGTTCGTGAGCCACATGACGTCTCTTCAAATAATGCCCGTGACTCCGTTCTCACAAGTGATGCTGCTTGTGATTTTACTGGCTTCGGTGACAGATGCATAGGAGCAGTCGTCGTCGTTTTCATCATGTTCCAGGAAACATTAATATTACATATATTATAATAAATAATATTATATTGCAATATTATCATATTTAAAGCTGAATGGGGTTAAGTTCTATAACCTCAAAATTCAATCTCTTTCATTTTATTGAATGAATATTAAGAATAGATATTTTTCTTTGATAATCGTTCAAAATGAAAGAGATTGAATTTTAAGGTTAGATCTAGAGCCCAACACTCTTCAGTGTAATGGAGTAATGAAAATAATTACCTGAATTGGATTAACCAGGTCCTGAAGTGGAGGAAGAGGCAGATGAATGAGTATGTGTTTCACATCCGCTTCATAAACAGTGGCGGATTAAGAATAAACAGAGATGTAATCTGATTAAAAATAAACAGAGATGTAATCTGTCATACTGCTGAATCTGGACACCTTTCAAACTTATTTCAATTTTTGTCTCAACCAATAGTTCACTGTATTTCCTACTCCGTTATGTAAGATTATATATCTTGAAATCACCATAGACTTGAAATATTTTTTAGTGTACACATAACACTGACAGCTGACCAGAGCCTAAGTGCAACTGAGCCGCTGCGCTGCGCACGTTCATATTTATGGTTTCTGCTTTGAACCTTCGAGAGAAGTATAGAAGCTTCTGTAAGAAAACACTACTGGATCTTTCTAGAAAAATATTGACATCGATGTTTCCAGTTCAATGCATTAGGCATTGATGATGCGTTAAACATTCGAGAAACTTATTCAAAAGAATGATTGAGGGGTTATATTTATTTGGACTTCTAAAAAATAATTCCATCTTCTATAAACTTGATAGATAAATTATAATGTCAATGTTTTCTAGAAGTTTCGATTATTTTCAGCGTATAGGGGATCTCCAAGTGAAACATTCAACTCGGCCGGTAAAACTTGTTGACTGAGCCATTGATCCGTGACAGTTCCTTACCGACTGAGTCATTGACTGTCGGTAAATTGCAGGTAACTGTTTTAGCAGTTGATTATCTCCAGAACCCGCCTTGCTATATTACTTCCCTCAGTTACACCAAAGAATACATAAAAGAAAAAGCATTATTTTAATCTCAGAATAAACATGATCTTTCCTCGAAGGTTTTATCGCTTTTACCTGAAAACACTAACTTGATTCTAGAAAGCGAATCCTTAACCATGATTTCTTATATCTTTCAAATCTAGATTGCTCTTTGTCCAGCCTTTTACGACAAGGGTGTCAACGAGAGGGATGAGAGCTGTTTACAGAACGTGCAGTTAAAAACTACCACGTTACAGTCAAATACTTATTCCATCTTATGTGGAGGGAGAAGGGGGTTAAAATAACCTAAAAAGTGCTTACGTATGAAAAGTGCGTGTATGAAACTATTCTGGAATTGAGTGCTGCTTCTATTTGAAAATTGCATAGGCTTATTTATTAACATAACTCAAATTAAATATGGAGTAAATACATCGGAGGAAGTTCAATATAAATAATTTTGACTGCGCGTGACATTGCTTAATCGACGAAACGGTTCGATTGGCTGTCGAAAGCGAATTGAATACCAAAAGTCAATTGTATAAACAAAGGAGGGGTGTCAATAAGGCCGTTTTTTGGACCCGAACCGATCTGCTTGATACTGCGTGACATTAATGTTCTTAG
>JBAGKK010174399.1:0-23286 GCA_037177015.1 Euceroptres primus | reverse complement strand
AAATATATAATAACAAATATTTGTTGTAAATCCGATATAATCAATAAATTTGTTCTGCAATGAAAAGATTTCAAAAAATTATTTTCTTTACTTAGGAAAAAAATTGTCTTAAACAGTAAAAAAGAACATATGAAGCAAAAATTTTAAAAAATTTATTAAAAAAAATTTTTTGCAGAGAATTTATGTAAAGCATAGAAGTTTTATACTTTTATCTCTAACAGGACATTTTAAAGTACAAAAGAAAAAACTATAAAGTAAATCAGGGTAGGCATTTTTTGGGAATCGAGTTTTTCAAAAAATCAAATTTTTCATTTTTAAAACCTGCAAAGTAAGCATGAAGGAGCTGTTCAAATTAACTGGGACCTTAAAATTTTGATTCCCTGGAGTTTTTTACACTAAAGACAAGAGTTTCGGTTAATTTGATTAAAACCGGGCTAAGTGGTACAGCCTTTAGTGAACAGGTACAATTCGTGTTTTAGAGTCTCAAAAAGTGTTCAAAATAGAAAAAGTTCAATAACTTTCAACAAAAATTTTTTGAGTAAAATCTTTGGCAATCTATATTTTCTCTACCAAGCAAATAAGTAACCAAAGTTTTAAAAAAATCGTTGACGTGAAGGTCTGGTTTGTGTGAGTCCGGCATGGAATCCATCAAAATAAAGATTAGTGATTCAGCACATATAAAAATTTTTAGCTTATGGTCCATTCAACCAGACATTGTCAGTGAGGGTATCAATTCTGCTTGGTCCAGGTCGGTGAGTTCGTTTCTCTCAGGTGTCCCTAATACATGTCCAATTTAACTTACAGGCAGTATGTAGAATTCAGTTAGAATAAATTCGAACCGTGACGTTCGGCTGAGATCTAACGAGGGAGGACGTGCAGTTTCTCGCCGTAAATCATTCACGATCCTCCCTTATCTCGCTTGTTATATCTTGCACCAAAGTGTACTCTCCTCTCGCGTTCAGTGTGACCCTTTACATTACTAACCAAGAGAAATGTACCCACTGTCAACCGAGCTCTCTATGGCAGATTCATATGGAATGAAGTACGAGCGACTTGTCGTCGTTGTTGTTATCTTCCTTTCCACGTGTTGTATAAATGTATAGAAAGACGACGAGCACTAACGACTGTTATACGAAGAGCGTGCAATCGCGGTGACGTGCCTTCAAGTTGTTCATTTTTTCTTTATTCCTTTTTAATTTAGTTAGTTGCCTTGAATCAATTTTGTGATACAGCAAGCTTCGCAAAAATATTCAAACGCCACTCCAACGATCAGCGACGCGAAAAGCGTGCCAATCGCATTGACGCGAAAACGGTTTCGCGATATGTACAGTCGAGTAACAAGTTCCGCGTTTAATGTGGGCGTTTCGCTTTTTTAAATATACGTGTCTTGACAGCCCACACAATTTCAGAATGAGGTACCGCGTTTGTTTGTCTTAGTCTGGAGAAAAGAAAAATGGCCAATAAATGAGGAAATTGTTGAGATTGTGAGAGAAAACTAATGCGGAAGGTGAAAGATTGCAGAATAAATGTAGGTCAGGTCCATTGTATTAAAATAAAAGCCGCCGTTACTAGGGAATGGGAGAATTGAGTTAAACTCAAAAAAACGCAGATGAAAACTCAAAAGCATTCCAGGCTGGATACATGTTTAGTTTTTGTAACGAATCAGTTTCTTCTTGGCAGAGAAGAAACTAGAAAAAAAAAGAAAAATTTAACACATAAATACATACGTACATGTATAAGTTCATTGTTCAAGTCTAAAAAGGCTTTCTATTCTACAAAACTTTAAAGAAGTCCCTACATTAATCAGGGTGTCTAGCGACCTGGAAATCCTTGAAAACCTGAAAAAGGCCTTGAATTTTTTTTTACCTGGAAAAACCTGGAAAAGTCCTTGAATTTCACTCATAGTCTTGGAATTCTTATCTCTCTAAATTTGAATGAGTAGTTTTTTTTCAAATGACAGGATTGGTACATCAGGTCAGAGAATTCTGGAAAGTTAGGGAATTTAAAAATGGTCAGAGAAAATCAGGAAAAGTCAGGAAAAAATTTCAAACAGTCAGGGAATTTTTTTTATTCAACAAATTATAATTATATCTCAATAGTTATAATTGTAATTTAACAACTGTTATAATAATATCTCAATAGTTATAATTATAATTTAACAACTGTTATAAGTATATCTCAATAGTTAAAATTATAATTGTTATAAGTTTTATAAATTTATACTGTTATAAGTATATCTCAATAGTTAAAATTATAATTAAACATCTGTTATAATTATATCTCAATAGTTATAATTATAATTTAAAAACTGTTTTAATTATATAATTATAATATTGCAACATCAGGGGTCACTGTCAGTCCCCTATTCCCCCTTTTTCCCCCTTTGTTCATTCCCCTATTCCCTTTCCTATTCCCCTTTCCCCATTCCTTTATTTTCCAAATCTCCTAAAATCACTTCTTCTGTAGTTTCATTCCTTTTTCTCCCTTTTTTTCCTATTCATATTCAAATTGCTGAATAATTTTCCAGAAATTAGGAGAAGTAGAAACTTGTGCAATTCAAAAACTCTTTTAATGTTTTACTTAAATATCCCACAATTTCCAAATTTTCAAAATCTTCGAAAGTATCCTAAAATCTTTTGAAGTCCTCCAGAATCTTTAAAATTGATTTAAAATCTTTAAAAATTCTCCAAAATATTTGAGAACCTTCTGGATTCTAAATAATTAATTTTATTTATATATAATAATCTTATACAATATGAAAGAATTCTTAATACAATCTTAAAGAATTCTAAAAATTGTTTTTACATTCTACAAAATTATTTTATCCAGAATCTTCTAAAATCTTTTTAACTTTTCCATGATCCTCTAAAATCTTCTAGAATCGTACAGAATATTCTGAAATGTGCCTGAAGTTTTGAACGTTCAAATGAACGAACTTTTTTTCTTAACTCAAATTTATCTTGAAATATCGTTCAATCTAGAAAATAAAGAGAAATATCATGTGCTTCATTACATTCGCCTCGATTAAGTTCAATCCAAAAATTCTTGAATATCTAGTTTCTTTTTTGTACGTGTTTCGGGGTGCCCCCGGGTTATCTTAAGCCAAGAAAGAAAAAATCGTACTACGCGTTTTTGAGAAAAAATATTTTTTCATTTTTAACAATGAAAAATTGACGCAAAATATGAATAACAGTTCATAGTTTAAAATTGTTTCCCTTCCTAAAATTTATAAAATTGTACCCTTACCAGATTTTTATGTTGTGCATTTTAACAAATTTTTTCAAAAAAATAGGAAAAATCGAAAAAACTGACTAAAATAGCATTTAGTTTACCGAACTTTAACATTTTAGTTTTAAAAACGTTTGTTTTTACTTTAGTAGCAATATGATGAACATGTTATATGATATTATTAAGTTTCCTAAGCTTCAAAGTAAAGAAAAATGGGTTTTTATCTCTAAAATCGAAGAAATATCGTTTTTAACGATTAAAAATCACATTTTTTCTCTAAAATGAAGCAAAATAGCAATAGCAGTTCATAGTTCAAAATTGTTCTCTTTCCTAAAATCTATAAATTTGTACCCTCACCAGATGTTTATCTTGTGTATTTTAACAAATTTTTCCAAAAAAAGAAATAAAAAAAATCGATAAAAGCCACTAAAATATAATTGAATTTACCGAACTTCAACATTTTATTTCTAAAAACGTTTGCTCTTAGGTCAGTAACAATGTAAAAAACATATTTGCTCTTTGTTATTACAAAAGTCTTCATGTCTAAGAATATATTTAAGATATTAAAAATAAAATGTTAAAGTTCGTTAAACTAAATGCTACTTTAGTCCATTTTTATCGATTTTTGCTATTTTTTTGAAAAAATTGATTGAAATATACAAGATAAACATCTGGTCAGGGTATAATTTTATACTCTCTAAATCTGAATTAGTAGTTTTCTACTATAATGAAATAGTGCCGAATCGTTTACCAGTTGCTTTAGTAAGCATTTCTACTAATTTTTAGTAGAAAACTACTAATTAATGGTAGAAAACCACTATTTCACGTAGTAAGGGTTACTAATTTATTTAGTAAGCTTTATAAAGTGAATTAGTAATTTTCTACCATTAATTAGTAGAATTCTACTAAAAATTAGTAGAAATGCTTACTAAAGCAATTAGTAAATGATTCGGCACTATTTCATTAGTAGAAAACAACTAATTCAGATTTAGAGAGTAGATTTCAGGAAGGGGAGCAAGTTTGAACTATAAACTGCTATTCATATTTTACGTAGTTTTCAAGAAAAATAAGATTTTCAAACGTTAAAAATGATATTTCTTCAATTTTGGAAATAAAACTCAATTTTTCTTCACTTTGAAGCTCAGAAATCCTTAATAATCTCATGAAGCATGTTTTGCACATTGCTTTTGAACTAAAAAAAAACGATTTTAAAAATAAAATTTTGAAGTTTGTTGACTAAATGCTATTTTAGTTGCTTTTATAGATTTTTTCTATTTTTTTCTTTTGGGAAAAATTTGTTAAAATACACAAGATAAACATCTGGTAAGGGTATAAATTTATAGATTTTAGGAAGGACAACAATTTTAAACTATAAACTGCGATTAGAATTTTGCTTCATTTTCGAGAAAAACGAGATTTTTAATCGTTAAAAATGATATTTCTTCAATTTTAGAGATAAAACCTCATTTTTTTTTACTTCGAAGCCTAGGAAACAATAACCTCATATAACATGTTTTCCTCATTGCTACTAAATTAAAAACAATCGTTTTTAAAACTAAAATCCTAAAGTTTATTAAACTAAATACAATTTTAGTCAACTTTGATCGTTTTTTCCAATTTTTTGGAAAAATTTAAATACACAATGTAAACATGTGTTAAAGATATAATTTTATAGATTTTATAAAGGGAAACAATTTTGCACTATGAACTGCTTTTTATATTTTGCTTCGTTTTCGAGAAAAATGAGATTTTCAATTGTCAAAAATGAAAAAACTTTTTTCTCAAAAGTGCGTAGTACGATTTTTTCCTTTCTTGGTTTAAAATAACCGGGGGGTATCCCGGAAACACGTACAAAAGAGAAACTTGATGTGCAAGCACTTTTGAGTTGAACTTAATCGAGGCTAGCCGTGTTAGTTTCTATATTAATAAACCAATATTTTAGAACAAATATGAGTTTAAAACGAAATCAAATAAAGCTTTTGTTCATTTGAACTTTTAGAACTTCAAGCATATTATTCGGAAGTGTATTAGAATTTTCAAAATTCTGCAGAATTCTTTAGAACCCTCTGAAGTCTTCAAAATACTCTAATAATCTTAACTAAAAAAGAGATTAGAGTCTACAAAAGACTTTAATCTCTAGACTGTTTTCAGAAATTTCCTAAAATTCTGTAGACTTTCTGAGCCTTAAAAAAAAAGTCTGGAAGAGACTAGATGACTAGAAGATTTTAGAACTTTGTGGAAGAATCAGGAAGTCTTTGGGTGATTCTAAAACACTCAAAAATCTAGATTGTAGAGAAATTTTTGGAATTTTAAAAAATTAAATGAATCTACAAGTTTGCGGAAAACTTGAAAAATTCTAGATTTTAAAAGTTTGTTGAAAAATCCAAAAGTCGTAAAGGATTTAAAAAAATTCTAAATCATTGCAAAGATTTTGAAAGTTTAGAAATATGAGGAGTGTTTCATTAGATTCTAGACAGGAATTTAAGATTTTTGAGGATTTTTTAAGATTCTGAAGAATTGGAGCTTCCTTGATATTTTTAAAAGAAAAAAGCTTCCCTCCTTTTTTTAAAATCCAATTTTTCGAAAAAGAAGTCCCCGGAACCACTGTGATCTCTGTATTATATAATTATAATTTTAATTATAAAGGCAGATAACGTTGAGGGAAAATGAAAAATTGGTCAGAGAAAGTCAGGGAATTTTGAAATTGGAATTTTGTAGCAACCGTGAATGAAATGAGAAGTCGTTTATCAATTGCTTTAGTAAGCTTTTGTAAAAAACTGCACATTCACTTAGTAAGACTTACTAATAAATTCATTTATTAATTTACTAAATGATAGTTTATAGTTTACTAAATGAATTTGTAGTTTTTTATTGAAAAATAGTAATCTTTTCATTAAAGATTAGTAGAAACGCTTACTAAGTGATTTACTTAGTAGAAAAATACTAATTCTTCTTAGAGAGTATTTTCTTAAAAAATAGTTTATTGATCTTATACAGATAAATACAGTTAACTAAACTCAAGAATTTCAGAAATCGTAAAATATACATTTTATATGGCTCATTTAGTTGTATAAATTATTTCTATTATCGTACAGGTTCAAGAAAAAAAATTGTCCATGAAAGTTTAAGGTAATAATTAAAAAGTGATACCTGAAAAAATTTAGTTTTTACCTGAAAAACCTGGAAGAGTCCTGGAATTTTTTTAAGGAGAAACGCTAGACACCCTGTTTTAATAAACATGTTTTTATGAAAAGTGTATTTAATAATAAACACAAAATATTGTTTGGACGACTAAGAACCATTCGGTATCGAAAAATGATTTTTCTGAATTATAATATTCTCAGTAAAAAAGAATACTTAAAATTGTTACACCTTTAAATGGTTTGGATTATATTCAGTAAATTTTGTCTGGATTTAAGCACAGTTGATTTGATTTTAAGTAAAATTTGTCTGTATTTCAGCACAATTGATTTGATTTTAAGTAAAATTGTCTGAATTTAAGAGTCAATTTTGAAATTCAGGTAACATCGTAGCAAATTTAGATCAATATTGCTTAAATTAAGACAAATTTTACTGAGTTCAATCCAAACCATTTAAAGGTGAAACAATTTTAAGTATTCTTTTTTACTGTACACTCTATTCCACTTGGCCCGTTTGTTATATTCATATTATTCATTTTCGAGATTTTTTTGACGATGCTTTTCATCGTGATTTAATTTCAATAACGTTGCTATTTCAATTTTGTTATTACAGTAATAAATTATTCAAAGTTTCAATGTTTAACAATGGATATAAGATTCGAAATTTGCAGCTCCCGTGCGTGAATAAACTTGATGTGAATCGACGTAAACAAGAGGTTTCACCTGGTAAAGGGAGATTGCTCCCGTATTGATTATCAATATTGCTTGAATATCGATGCATCGTTTGTACGGACCCAAAGTCATAAACTAAACATAGTGGTAGATAAGCTTATAAAATATGCGATCCACCAAAATAGATTTTATGCAGACCGCTTTTGTCCATAATAATCACAAATTAAACGAATTTTTTACCCTTAGAACCAACAAGCAATAAAGAGAATACCAGATGAGAGTAAATAGAAATGAATATTTCATGAAAGAATATAAATCGTATAATATTGAAGACTAAAAGAAAACAGAAAATATGATAAAATAGAAACTGAATCGATTCATTTGTTACACTATTCAATAAAGAAACAAGATTAATTCCAATAGTTCAGTGAAGATACGATATTTCAAGCTGACGAGTGGTTTAGATTAGATACGGACGAAGGCAATTACGAGATCCCCAATCACTATCAAGCAATCTGGAATTGTAAGGAAGTTACTCATATTGTATACCCTCCAGCAGAAAATATTGTTATGAAAGGCACTATAAATACAGTGTACAATTTTTCACAGTTTCATTTCGATATATTCTCCACATCATTTTTTTATTATGCCTTGACGAAAACCATAACTATATTTATGGTTTAATATTTTATGGTATATAATAATTTAATTCATTATTCTTTTGTGGTATCTTGAATGTAGCAATCAAAATAACTGTTAGTATTTCCAGCCACTTATTTTTTTCTTAACTTAAAACTTTGGATCTCAAAGGAAGATCCTTGCATCATATACAATACGATTTCCCTGCCTCCAGGCATGAAAATAATCTTATCGAGGTTATTATGGATGTTTCTTTATTACCTAAAGGATTCTGCGACAATTTGTGCTTAAAAGGTTGTATACGCAATCAAATTACTGAGTGAAGAAAGGGCGACTGCAAGAAAAGAGGAAATTGTTCCGTAGCCCAAGGGTTCGTTTTCTTTTATTCGTTTAAATTACAAACGGAGACCCTTCACGTATAGAAACGAGTTTTGCTTCTGATATCATTTCATGTTGTGGGCCATCGACTTTTTGTCGCCAAATTGCTCTGACCCAAATGTGAAATGATATGGTAGATTCTTTTTTTAAAGATCGAAATAATATGATCTCGTTGAAAAGTGGTAGCTTCCTTATTAGCAGGAAAGAATCCTTTTTAAAGAAGGTCGGGTTAAATTATTTATATTTAAAAAAAATAAAGAATGGTTAAATTCTTTATTTTACTTATAATATTGGAATATTATAAATTATAATCTTGCAAGAATATTTTCTAATCATTCGAAGTAATTTTGCAGCATAATATTTTCATTTTGGCGAATTTAGGATGCGTTCACCTGTTTTCGGAAATGACATCAGAATTGTTTACCAACTGCAATGAATTCACCCTTAAAGCTCACAAGTATGTTTGCATTTGTAAACAAGGACGATCGTGTCTTATTGTTGTGCAGGTTTTCGCGAGCTCTCAAGTACCACTAGTTTAATCTGTCTCGAACGACTTCCTGTCACTTTGATCATTCCAGATATACCCAAGTGCCGGCAGCAGCTAATATACACACACACACACACAGATGCACAAAAGCGAATATCCATAAACACATATTCGCTTCTTGGGTGCATCCACCTACGCAATTTGTATGTCTGAGACTCGAGCCACTTACGAACGTCCTCGTACTATAAATAGGATAGTAAAAAAGAGAAAGAGTGAGAGGTAGTGAAGGAAGAAGAACGTACGACGCGAAGTTCATTCATGTGAATATAAGCACTCGGTTGGGGGAATGGAGGAAGAGTGCTTTTGAGCTCGCCGCGGGAAAAAAAATTATTCTCTGAAATCACTTCTCGTAGACGATCAGTCACCAGTACAAAAACTCTATTCCATGCTTTGGGAGGTAATTAGGAGTCTTTAATTTATTAGGACACAATAGGTTTCGAGGTTCGATATAGATCTTTTTTTTCCTGAAAATTAGTAATGCGCATGGGCGAAAAATGTGTCGTCATATCCGGAATTTTTATACAATTTTTTGCATAAGTACATGGGATGCGCCATATTCAAACTCGAATGTTTTCGAAGAGTGGCAGTTTAAGGATGCTTAGAAGTTAATAGTAGAGTAAAAATAGTAGTATAATATTTGTATTGTAATTTGTATTACAATTTTTTTTCCATGACTTGATTCGCTATTTAAGTTAACAGTAACATTTTCTAAGAATAATTCATACTTTTATGTATTTTTTAATTTTTTACTTGTTTATAAACATATTTTTCAAATCTGTTTTGATTTATTCTTTAGTAATACATTTTTAAAGTAACATACCTCTGCACTCTACATCAGGGACAATACTTGTGGGTTATAAAACATGTAGAAAATTAGTAAGAATTAATAATATTTTATTTCATTATTGTTTGTTTAAATTACCCAAAATCATAGAGTTATGAAGAGTGCTGTTATAATTGAAATGTTTAAATTATAAATATTAGTAAGAATTACTAATGTTTTATTTCATTATTGTTTGCTTAAATTACCAAAAATTATCAAGTTACAATAAAAAGTGATGCTACAATTACAATATTTAAATTATAAAGAAGGGAGGAAAAAGGCGACCGCCAAAACCCCTTCCTTAATTTCCTTCGTGGTCCTTTATTTCTTTATAATTGTGAGTAGGTATAAAAATGTGATTATAAAATGACCTCATTATATTACAACTTAAAATATAAAGGAGAACGCAAGGAAATGAAACAGGGAATTTCGGTGGTCGCCTTCTTCATTCTTTCTTTCTTCTTTACAATTTAAATATTGTAATTATAAATTATAACATTCGTTTTTGTTATATCTTTCTAATTTTTGGTAATTTAAACAAACAATAATAAAATAAAACATTATTAATTCTTACTAATTTTCGACATGTTTTGTAACGCACGAGAATTATCGCTGATGTAGAGTGCAGAGGTATGTTAATTTAAAAATGTATAACTGGAGAATAAATAAAAACAGATTTGGGAAATTAGTTTATAAACAAGCAGATAAGTAGAAAAGTAAGAATTATTCTTAAGGGCATATATCAAGGTGACCAAGTGATTAATTGTCGGTAATTTTTTTTAACTCTCGGACATTTTCTAAAATTATACAAATATTGGGCTAAAATTTAGGAATATGATAAAGGGCACCAGGAGGTACCGTCCTCTGGTCCGGTACAGCTTTCTATTATAAAAAAATTAATTATGATAATTATGTAGAATTCTTTTTTTTAGTAAAAAAAATCTGTATCGTACCAGAGATAGGTGCCCCCCAGTGCCTTTATCATGTCCCCAAATTTTAGCCCAATATTTTTATTATTTTAGGAAATATCCGAGCTAAAAGAAATTACCGACAATTAGTCACGTGGTTACATTGATACAAGCCCTTAAAAAAAGTTACTATTAACTTCTAAGGATTCCTAAACTGACACTCTTCGAAATCAGTCGAGTTTGAATATGGTGTGTCGCCATGTTAGAGTATGGCGCGTCGCGACTTGAAAACTTTGTAAATTTGTTTTTTGACATCAAAAAACACCTCTTTTTTATTTTGTTTACAGCTTTAGGAAGGTTTGAGTTATATTCACAATTTAAAAAAACAAAAATCGGTGCTCTCCTTTCGGTTGAAGAACAATAATTAAAAATTGTTTTTAAAATAAACAATGGAAAATTTACAATTTTGTCAACTTTTTTCAAATCTTATCAAAACTCAATATTTTTAGCGTAAGTTTGTATTAGAATACTTTTTTGTAGGATCAATAATAATGGATTTAAAAAATCTGGAAGAAAGTGACCAAAATTTTCAATTACAAATATCTTTAAACGTATTGAAAATTTTGCAAAATCGTTTGGCACAAATATTTAGTTCCCCAAAGATAATACAATAATAAAAAATGAACAAAATCGGTGACTTGACTTTTTCGTTTCAAATGGAACGCTCCGTAATTTACTTATTTTAAAGTAACTAGTTACAGTTACGTTATTTTGTAATAAAAAGTAACTAGTTACTGTTCCTTTTTAAAAAAAAATAACTCGTTACAGTTCCAGTTACTAGAAGAAGTAACTTAAGTTCCTTTTAAAGTTACTTTAAATTTTATCCCCCCCCCCCCCCTCAAGTTAAAGAAATGTTTAGATATGGATATTAGGTAAAATAAAAAGTACGCGATATGATTTGTAAAGTGAATAGCAATATATTAATTTGAAAAAAAATTTACTAGTGTCTCTTATTAATTTTTAAGAGCAGTTGAGTGTGGTCCTTTTTTCGTTCAAAAAAGTTACAGCTTAAAATTTTTGTCTGATTCAAGTTTTTTTTTTATCAAATTAAAGAGGAATACATTTTGCAGAGAACAGTGTTCATGATTTTTTAAATTTCCTTTCGTTTATGCATTATATTTATAAGCAAAATATGAAAAAAGTCACATTTTCTAAAAATAATTTTTTACTTTTTATAAATGCATAGATATATTGAAATTCGCCTAAAATCAACTCAGAGGAACTAAAAGAATACAAATATTTTGTTTGTAATCCATTTCGTTGTTATAAACAAATTAAATGAATACTTTGCCAAATATTGTAATGTGAGGTATAATATTTGTTACTAAAACTGTTCTAAATTATTGCGGAATTGATTTCTAGTTACAAAACCTTTAAGAAATTAACAATAACCATTGTTATAAACAATTTTTTGTGAATTGTATTAAAATTTGTGTTTTTTCATATACGGATTTTCCCTAATCTCTTGAACTGCTACAAATATTCTTAAAAATAATATTTGTTCAATTATATTTGTTGAAATACAACATTTACAATTTTGATTAAAAAATACGATTAAAAAATTTGGAATTTTGAAATTTTATCGTAGAAAAAAATTGCTTTTTTGTGCTGCAACTTCTTTGTGATGCATTGAGAGTGATCGCTAGTCACAAAATGAAGAAAAATTAACAATACCTATTGTTATAAACAATTTTTCTGGCAATATACTTCAATTTGCGTTTTTTTCAGAT
This sequence comes from Euceroptres primus, assembly GCA_037177015.1. NCBI lineage: Eukaryota > Metazoa > Arthropoda > Insecta > Hymenoptera > Figitidae > Euceroptres > Euceroptres primus. The sequence goes on along the minus strand of JBAGKK010174399.1, from coordinate 11,161 downwards.
TAGAATTTTTTGTAACTATAAAAATTATAATTATTATACTTTAACAAATATAATTAAACACATATCAGTTTCATGAATATCTGTAGCAATGCAAGAGATTAAGGGGAATTCGAATCTGAAAAAACAACAAATTTAAATATATTGCCCAAAAAATGGTTTACATTATAACAATAGTTATTGTTAATTTCTTAATAGTTTTGTAAATAAAGATCACTCCCGCAATAATTTAAAACAGTTTTAGCAAAAAAAAATTTTAATCGTACATTACGATTTTTGATAAACTGTTCACTTAACCCGTTGACTGCTATGTCCACTGGAGTGGACAAATACAAATTTCTATTTTGTTAAATGTCTTTTCCAATTTCATTTTTAAAATTCTGGCAAAATTGGACAAGCACTAGGGTACTCTCAAGAAATATTTCCACATCAAATGTTTTTAAAAATTTCTTTATTTCGCCGCAAAAATTGAAAAAGTGAATTTTCCAAACATTTCAAACATGCTGTTTTTGTACTATTTTCATGCAGAAAAAGTCTGACAGTTGAAAAAACCCGTTTAGCACAAGTAACCAAAAAGATGCAGTGTACGAGTTAATTTGTTTATAACAATGAAATTAATTACTCAATAAATTATACAAAAAATGCGAAGCAGCTCAAAAGTAAAATTAAAATTACAAGCTACTGTAAAAATAATAACTAAGTTACGTGACAGTTACTTTTTTTTTAAAGTAACTAAGTTCCTGCAAAAGTTACAAGTAGGGGAAAGTGGTCCACAGATGTTCATGGTGCATAGAGAATCATTTGTAATTGAGTAATAATTATTTAGTGAAATGTAGTTTAGTCATTAGTAGTCTATATATTTAGGATTCTTACGTATTTCAATCAAGTTTCACTTAAATTCTTGTAAAAACATAAGAACGAAAATGTGATTTGGAGGTTAGTTGGGGTTTCGAATTTGGTTGACGTTACGGGCAGTTCATCAAAAAATCATGATACGAAAAATTAATGGTTTGAAAATTAAGTAAATAAATTGAAAAATATAGCATACATCATTTAGAGCATTATATGAAAATACGGAATACCTTCAATTTTTTTTAACGCTCTTTTTGATAAATATAAAATTCCTTGACTCCTTGTGCACCACTTCGTAGCAGACGACATGCGTGTTTATGAAATACAAATTATTAATTTTCTTTTATGTGCTTAGGAAACAATACTTATCAATTTATCTCTCTATTTCTTTGAATTGCTTAGCAAACAATACTCTGTTCTTTATTTTAATTACGCAAAAGATTATATGTCAAATTGGAGCATGAAAAAATCCGACTCCCTGTGGCCCACTCTTACCTAACTTATCTTGTTCAGTCACTTAGATATTTATAACAGGTTACTACCCAACTCTGATATTCAGACGAGATTTTTATTATCATTTTTAAATGGAGGGTATGTATGGTATTTAGAACAAAGCGATGTAATTTATACACTTTATAGGCGGTGTTATGATTTTTAGCTAGATTATTAAAAATTAATAATTCAGTTTGATTAAAAATTAATTTAAAAAGTTAATTAAAAAAATTAATTTAAAAAAATTCGGTGTCTGTTGAATACATAGTTTTTGTAACTATATTTTTTATCCAAATTAAGTAATATTTTTGTAATTTTAGTATTCGAAAAGGTCAGTGTTGTAATGTAAAATCAAAGGATTTAATTAATTCTGCAAGAGGATATATCAGAATAGATGCAAGCTACATTGTTTTATACAATTATGAATAACCTTGGATGCAACACAATTTTTTTATGTTCTTGGCATCATTTTTCAATGTTAAATTATAATAATTTTCTTCAAGAAAGTGGTTTGCTAAAAACTGCCAGGGGCACAAGAAGAACTGTATTTCACAATAAAAGTATGTAATAGGAATTTACAATAAAAGTTGTATAAAAACTTTCTCAATTTGGCAACGAGTCAATGATCCTGATAGGTACAATTATTTCGTTCAATACTTTGTTCCTTCATAAAAATGATATTTAAAAATCTGCAATAAATCGAAAATTCCGGGGAGACGCAACTGCGAAAACAATATCCCTATATTTTCTAATTACGAACTCAGGGCCTGGTTTAATGCGTCTTTGACGTTCCGGAACTGCACGCGCGCATAATTCAGCGTGTAACTGATTCGCGCTCGCGTGTGTGCGTCTATGTTAATTTTTTGTAGAAACGGCTCCTTTGATTCGCGGACACTAATCGGACAGCCACGGTTCATAAAATGCTCAGTGCTCACAACAATATGCACGCGTGGTCGAGCACGGTGTTGTTAAACGAGGCGCGTACAGCGACACATAACTCGTTTCAAAAATGATCGATCTGATGTAGAAAAGAGGGAAAAATTCGACCTTTTTTTAACAGCTTCTAAAGAACCTAATCTTACAACCAACCACATAACGATATAGGAATTTTGCCATACTCTTACGTCGACAAAAAGTCAATGACCGGATTATTTGATGACTCAAAAGGAAGCCTCTTTCTTCATCTTTGCTTTTTTTTTATCCTGAACCCTTTTGCCCGAGATGGGAAGAATGATAATTATAGGAACTATACCTGCCCCTTTGACCTACCTTTGTAGTTTTATGTTACATCAGGATTCTAAGAGATTAGATGGATTAGATTTGTAGCCGATAGGACTTAAAGAATAGAATTTCGTTTTGGATCTTGTACATTTTTTGTACATTTTTATGGCGACTTATTCTTCATGATGGAATTTCTTGGATGTCAGATGGGAAAAGGGATATTAAAAGTTTTAGATTCAGAATTTTTTCTAAGAATCAGAAAGCTGAAAACCAATTCTACATTCTCATATTTTATTTAACGTGGTTTCTTCAATGTGTATAGTGTCCTGAAAATCCTTGAAACCCTGGAAAAGTCCTTGAATTTTTTTTACCTAGAAAAACCTGGAAAAGTCCTTGAATTTTACTCATAGTCCTGGAATTTGTATCTCTCTACATTTGAATTAGTGGTTTTCTTCAAATGTCAGGGTTATTACAGGTCAGAAAATTCTGGAAAGTCAGGGAAAACCTTTAAAGAGTCAGGAAATTTTTTTGATTCAATAAATTATAATTATATCTCAATAGTTATAATTATAATTTAACGATTTTCTACAATTACATAATTATAATATTAAAAAATCAGGGATCACAGTAATTCCTTTTTTCCCCTTTCCCCTTTTATTCTCCAAATCTCCTAAAATCACTTTTTTTACAGTTTCATTCATTTTTCTTCCTTTTTGCCCTTTTTATATTCAAATTGCCGAATAATTTTCCAAGAATTAAAAGAAATAGAAACTTGTGACATTCAAAAACTCTTTTAATGTTTTCTTAAAGGTATGTGATATATAATGACGTCACGAATTATCGACTGATTTTTTATTTACATTCAGCGGGTTTATTAAGAGAGTAATGTAAATATAATGCTGAAATTTTGGGCAATAATAAAGAATATATTTAAGCATCGATGTCTAGTGCGTTTAAGTCTTTATTTGGAAAAAAATTTTCCAAAAATAATTTTTTTTTCAAAATTAAAATTAAAATGCACCAGACATAAATTTCTTGATATATTCCTTATTATTTCCTCAAATTTCCGCATTATATTTGCATTTTTCTCTTAAAACCCGCTGAATATAAAAAAAATCGGTCGGTAATTCATGACATCATTATGTATCAAATACTCTTAAATATCCCATACACTCGTCGCTAAATCGAATGCCCCTGAATCGAGGACCGTCTACCCCCGAGCCCGGTCCTCAATTCAGCGACGAGTGTAATTTCCAAATTTTCAAAATCTACGAAACCCTTCTAAAATCTCTTAAAGTCCTCAAGAATCTTTAAAATTGATTTAAAAGCTTTGAAAATTCTCCAAAATATTTAAGACTGTTCTAAAATCTTCTGAGTTCTCCTACAATAATCTTATAAAATAATATCCCAAAGTTTTTCAATATTCTACAACATATACTAGACTCTTCCAGAATCCTTTAAAATTTTCTGAATACTTCCGTAACCTTCTAAAATTTTCTATACAATCTTTTAGAATCCTCCAAAGTCTACAAAAGATTACCGAAATTCTCTCAAATTCTTTAGAACCTACAAAACTTATCTGAAATCTGTAAAAATTCTCCAAAATATTCTAGATTGTTTAAAAAATCTATAGTCATTTAGATTCTTCTGGATTCTTCCATAATCTTTTAGAACCTTCTGAATTCTAAATAAATAATTTTATTTATCTATAATAATCTTATACAATCTTAAAGAATTCTTAATACAATCTTAAAGAATTCTGAAAAATTATTTAATATTCTATAAAATATACTAGTATGTTCTAGAATCTTCTAAAATCGTCTAAAATCTTCTGAACTCTTCCATGATTTTCTAAAATCTTCTAAAATCGTCAAGAATATTACGAAATGTATCTGAAGTTTTGAACGTTCAAATGAACGAATTTTTTTCTGAACTCAAATTTATCTTGAAATATCGTTCAATCTAGAAAATAAAGAGAAATATCATGAGCTTCTTTATCATAACATTAGTTTCTATATTAATAAACCAATATTTTAGAACAAATTTGAGTTTAAAACGAAATCAAATAAAGATTTCGTTTATTTGAACTTTCAGAACTTCAAGCACATTATTCTGAAGTGTTTTAGAATTTCTAGAATTCTGCAGAATCCTTTAGAACACTCTCAAAAGACTTATAATCTTGAAAAATCTTCTAGACTGTTTTCAGAATCTCCCTAAAATTCTGTAGACTTTTTGAGTCTTTAAAAAAACAATCTGAAAGAGACTAGAAGATTTTAGAACTTTATGGAAAATTTTGGAAGAAGTAAGAAGTCTTGGAGATTCTAAAACACTCAAAAATCTAGATTGTAGAGAATTTTTTGGTATTTAAAAGATTTAATGAATCTACAAATTTATGGAAAATTAAAAATATTCTAGATTTTAAAGGTTTGTTGAAAACTCCAGAAATCATGAAGGATTTTTAAAAATTCTAGAGTATTCCAAAGATTCTAAAAGTTTGGAAATTTGAGGAGTGTTTTATTAGATTTTAAACAGGAATCTAAGATTTTTGAGGATTTTTTAAGATTCCGGCGAACTGCAGCTTCTTTGATATTTATAACTCTTAACGGTCACCCGAGGTGTCTCACACCCCAGCAATTTTTAGAGAAAAAAGTGACTTGTTGCGACTTCTTTGCTTTGTTGATTTTTACAAACATTTTAGAATTAAAAATTCAGCAAAACACCCGTTTGGCCTTTTTTTGTAATGTTTAAATAATATATAAATATTTTTTTCAATTGCAAATATTCAAAACTCTTTATTTGGCAGCAATTTAAAGTCGCTGGTGTGTGGGACACCCCATGTGACCGTTGTGAAATTGTCTAGAGGTGTGGCCGTTAAGGGTTAAAAAAAACTTCCCTCCTTTTTTTAAAATCCCCATTTTTGAAAAAGAAATCCCCTATTTTCCTTAAAATTTAACTACTGAACCATTGTGATTCCTGTATTATACAATTATAATTTCAATTATAACGGCAGATAACGATCAGGGAAAATGAAAAATTGGTCAGGGAAAGTCAAGGAATTTTGAAATTGTAATTTCGTAGCAACCGGGATGAAATCAGGAGAAGTCGTTTATCAATTGCTTTAGTAAGCTTTTGTAGAAAACTACATATTCACTTAGTAAGGCTTACTAATAAATTCATTCAGTTAGTTTACTAAATAAATTTGTAGTTTTTTACTGAAAAATTGTAATCTTTTTATTAAAAATTAGTAAAAACGCTTACTAAGTAATTTACTTAACAGAAAACTACTAATACTTTATTGAGCTTATACAGATAAATACAGTTCGCTAAACTCAAGAATTTCAAAAATCATATAATATACATTTTAAATGTTTCATTTGTATAAATAATTGTATATATTATTTTCATCGTACAGGTTCAAGAAAAAAAGATTTTTTCATGAAAGTTTATGGTTATCATTAAAAAATAACACCTGGAAAAATTTATTTTTCACCTGGAAAACCTGGAAAAGTTCTGGAATTTTTTTTTTAAGGAGAAACGCTAGACACCCTGTTTCTTTTCTTTTATTTGCAACAATACGAAAGTTTCTATGCTTAAGTATTGTAAATAATTAGTTCAAATACTTTCAAGTGCGATAGTAAAAATATTTCTTGACTTCTATAAATAGTTCTGTTTAACCTAAATAACCTTCGTGCATGCAAGCATGTAATAGGTCTGCCTTCTAAATGTACTTGGTGTAAGAGCAGCACTTTCTCCGATCATGGTTTGTCATATTACAAAATTTGTAATAAATTACTATATGAGTACCTCGAATGAACGTTACATAAAATGGTCATATTTAATGTTCTGAGAAAATAATTGATATAAAAAGGTCGCTGTTACAATGCATTATCTGCCGGAACAAGAGGAGACAAGACAATGTGAAAATTTCAACTCTTCAATATTCATTTATCTTTGTACTTAGTACATAATTTAAAGATTTTACATCGATAGGTCAGTTAGGTTATACATTATGCAAAACAACGACCTTTAAATTGATTTCAACTTTCTTGGACACGAATTTTTAAGTTCGTTTCTTATCTTGATAAAGGATTATTGACCTTTTTATCTTGCAGAGTTGAACATTTATAAAGATTAAAACATCAAATTTAATGCTACAAAAAATTTTTGCAGCGAAACTTTGATTGTTTTTCAAATTAAAGTTTTTTAAAGGCTATTTAGATTTAAGAGCTTTCAATTTGAAATTTAAAAATTTTATCGCTTTTAAATTAGAAAATTCATAAATATGATTAATGTTGCTGAATCGACAATAAATTGTTACTGTTATAACAATTTTTTATAACTTGATAATAACAATTGTAAATTGTTAATGTTATTTGTAATGTTAATGTTAATTGTAAATTGTTATTAATAGAACTATATGTTTCTAAAATTAAGTAGAAAATTTAAAAATGACTTGCCATTCGATTTATTCGAAAGTAATCATTGAGGAGGAGGAGGATGAGGGAGTGCCTACTGCCTAGGTTATGTAAGCGAAAGCGAATGATAGAAAAAGAGTCGAATAGATTTATAATGCAGGTATAGACGTATTTATGTTCTCGTGTAGCTAATTACGTACGGAAATGTACATTTGATGACTTTTAAAAATACCTAATGACAATGAGATGGCAATTACAAAATTGATCGTGCTTTGTAGTAATGTAGCATATCCGGACAACGGGTTCGAATCTCGGGCACTGGAACATTCAGTATCGTATCAATATTCGTGGGAGTTGACATTGCATTCAACGATTTTATTTTTGCTGACTATTGAATTATATAACCTAAAAAACACCGTAGATCATAATTTAAAAATTTTTTTGACACATTGTGCCTAAAATGCGTTTTTACACACCCATATTAGTGCGTAAAACGGCTTATTACACACCCAATAATATGGGTGTGTTAAAAGTGCATTTTACGCACACTGTGTCAAAAAATATCGTATGCAACTCTTGCGTACGGTTTCACGCACATGTTGCATAATATACTATTTGACTCCGTTGTAGCCTATTTCATATAAAAATTGAGGAGAAAAATATTTTATTAACATAGGGTGATTTTTTTGGTGTTATATAGAGACAAATGATCTTGAAAGAATATTAAAAAAAGTCTATGCGGAATGAAATACTGAAACTAGCTTTCTATATTTGTAATATTTTTATAAAAATTTTGTGCATTAAGAGAATTACGGTCGAACGTGTCCCACGTGTTTCCGCTCTTTGTTGCTATGGAAAGAATGTTTCTCTGTTGCACAAACGCACTATAGTTACGGATTCGGCACGCAAGGGCTCTTTAATTCGTGTTAATATTATATACATGAGTCAAAAGTGATTTATCATCGATTGATCTCGGTGTAAACACCGTTTTGATCCTTAATGAACGTTCTTGGGCGGCGCCTGCTAAAACGATGGATAGGTTTAAGACTCTTATATAGAATGTTTCAGTGAGAGTCAAATCGATCCATCAAGTTCAAATGTATTGCACCTATTTATCATGCATGGAACGCTTGATTGTGATCGATTTGTTTCACTTTACCATTCAGTATAATAGAATATGACACTTCAAAAATGTCTTAGCCATTCCCACTGTAAAATCTGTTAAACTGTCAGTTAACACAAATTCCTTTCTACAATATTCAGAGACAAAATAAAAGACTAACAAAACCTTTGTCAAAACAAAAAGAGCTTTTAGATTTTTAAGAATATCCACTGTTTTCTGATTATTGTCTGAGTCATTTTAAAATCAGATTATATTTAGGCAAACCTGATTCTAACAAGCATGGAGCTGAATATCTAGAAATCAAAGGACATTGCAGGTTAAGTATGTAGGAGAATTGTGTGTAAAACGGTCACTCCGATAAAACGGCCAATCTTTAATAATTAAATGGTTAAAAGAAATAAACGCTAGTTTTTCGTACAAAAATATTTTGAAGTGGAATACACATCGATGGTGAATGATTTTAAGCATTAAATATGTAAATTGACATAATAAAATGTGATTATAGACTTCACCTGCATTATGATAAAATGTTACTTTAAAATTGAATTACATTATTGAATGCTTTACCACATGTTAATGTTGCCATTGTTATTGGTATATTATAGTTCGTTTTCTAAATTTTCGTTAAGCTTTGTAGCAATTTATAATTGTATCTCAATTAACATAACCTCTCAATTCGTACCGTCGGTACTGCAAAAATTTATCATTCTTTTTTACCGTAAGCAAACCAATTTGAGGTTATTCTATTTCAAGAAAAGAATAAATTAACATTTATTTTTAATTAATTTAATTAATTAATTAAATTAATTAACGAACCTATTTCAAGAAAATTATAGTTTTTAAATTATTTAATGCAAAAAAACTTCAGGTTATGAAACTATATTCGTGATTTCTTACTGTGACAAAAATAATTTGTTTATAAATAATAATTTATCGCACTTTCAACTGAAATATAACCATACTCTATTTTAACTCATATTTTATAATATTTCGTGAAATTTATATAATAAAAATGCTACAGTATTAAACAAAATATTACAATGTGATACATTTAACAACCTTAGTGCTGAAATTAATAGAAAAATAATTCTTTGGGACTGACCATTTTATCCGAGCGTCTTAATAAAATGGTAAAAATTCAGACCTTTCCTTTTTGCAATTTTTAGTTTATTCAAATGTATCTTACTCCACTTTTAATCTTTGGAAATTGCAGAAAAAATGTCAAAGTACCGTTAATTAAATTAATAGAAAAATAATTCTTTGGGACTGACCATTTTATCCAAGCGTGTTGATAAAATGGTAAAAATTCAGATCTTTTCTTTTTGCAATTTTTAGTTTATTTAAATGTATCTTACTCCACTTTTAATCTTTGGACATTGCAGAAAAAATGTCAAAATACCGTTTATCAGACTCGTTTTCTAGAAATTATTTAATTCCTCAAAATATCAAGCTGATTAATGCTAATGTTTCCATTTTAGACACAATTCCCCTATGTGCTGACTCCGCATGAATCAGGTTGATATTTTTCCCATAAGTTAGTATTGATGTAAGATTAAGTTTTCCAAAAGATTTTATATGAGAAAAATTTTTCATGGAAATTATGGGGGCAAAAAGAAAAATCAAAAACAATTTTTTTTCATCAGGGTAGTGCAAAAAACATCATTTTCGAATTTTGACCCGGCTGATCTTAATTTTTAAGCTCCGAAAATAAGGGAACATGTATTCAGGGCCTTGAAGACCCTGAAGTTTCCCATAAGAATAACATAGGGATGAAACAAATTTTCAAAAATTCGTTCAACATGTGAAAACGAAATGAAAATGGAAAATGAAAAAATGAAAATTAATTATAGGATTGAATTTTTTTTAGCTGTTAATTAATAACTCTTCAAGGAATGAGAATCCATAATTGTTTTTTAATTTTAATCCATCAAAACCTCTTTTATGTGGCCTCAACAGCAACCCCCCATAACAAGGTAATTACAGTTTGACGGAATATTTACATTAACTATCACTTTTTCTTAATTTTTCTCATAAACACACATTAATGGATAAATGGCGAGATTTTATTCATTTTTTAGTAAATTTGAAATTGTTTAAACAAATTTTTAATTTAGTTTTAAAATTGTTTGAACATTTTATAATTGTTAAAAGGTAACTTGTAACTGAAAAAGGTGGAATTTTAAGGTTTTTTGCTAATGTTTTCGTGTTTCGTTACTTTCTGTTAACTTTGTCCTTTTTTTAACTTAATTCAAATTGTCTAAACAATTTTTATTTGTTTAAGCTATTTTCAAATGCCAGAATGTCGAGAATAAATTGATTTTTTTTATGTTACGATCTCATTAATACATTTGAAGTATTTGAAGAGTCAATCTGTTTGTGTCAGATCTTTTTAAATTGTTTAAACAATTTCTAATTGTTTACTTCCACTCAATTTAATTTCTTTAAGTAATTTATTTTTCATGAAATTTTTCATATGCATAGAAAATAAAAATTATTTATTAATATTCACCCAATTTCATTTTTATACAAATAGTCAATTATGGGGTTTTAAAGCCAATAAATTTTATTTGAACAAATAAAATTGCGTGAAAGGTAGTTAGAATAGTTGTTCAAAATATTTAAAAATGACAATAGAAAAGGAGTGATTTTTGCTGGTTGTCTTCTAATTTCTTTCCTCTTTTTTTGGGTTAATTTATTCTCGACATTCTGGTATTGAAAAATAGTTTAAGCAAGTAAAAATTGTTTAAACAATTTGCAGTAAGTTGAAAAAGGGCATACTTAAGAAAAAAGAAACGAAAATATGGAAAAATTTACAAAAAACTTTAAATTTTCACCTGCTTTGAGTTAGAAGTTACCTTCTAACTTCTATTTAAACAAATAAAATTTGCTCAAACAATTTCAAATTTCCTTAAAAAATGAATAAAACCTCGCCATTTATCTATTAATGAGTGTTTATGCGAAAAATTAAGAACAAGTGATAATTAATTCTTTATGATGTTTAGGTGTTGACCAGGGTTGTCGATAATAATTGATGTAGAAGAAAAGTTTTTGTGTTGATCAC
>JBAGKK010174299.1:0-23295 GCA_037177015.1 Euceroptres primus | reverse complement strand
TTGAAAAAACGTCTTGGCTATGTCTTGGATATGTCTTGGATCAAGACTTAGCCAAGACGAATTATTTTTACTCGGGTTATAAGAAGAATATAATCTTTAGAAAAAAACGTTAGTTTATAAGAAGAATATAATTTTTAGAAAAAAAAAGTTAGTTTATAGGAAGAATATAATTTACAGAAAAAATATATTAATTTAAGGAAAATTAAATCAAGTAATAAAGCAATATTCTTGAGGGGATTTAAAAAACTAATTTAGATAATAAAATTATAATTACTCGTAGTCGGGAACGTATCGATTTCTGGTCAATCGATCGTCATCCGGTTGACGGTATTGAGATGCAAGACGATGATCACTTTTACTCCTCATTAGGCCTGGAGATCCACCGGGTGGTGCAAGGGTTCCGGAACTGCTTCCTAATAGACCGCTACTTCCGGTTTCAGGTTTTATGTTTAATTCACCATAGCCAGCAACATGAAGGACTAATTGATTCGGATCATGAGCCATTACAAATCGAACCCGCCGGCCATAATCTCCTGCTTCATACTCGAAGTTTCTGAAAGAATTCGCAAAGTTATCATCTGGAATTAAGTTAAATAATATAGAGTAAAATAAAAAAAATAAAGGCAAATAAAGTTTAAAAATATTATGCAATAAAATAAAATAATTAAGTAAATTAGAAAAGTACCTGATGAACTCCACAGTTCGTAAAAAGAGTTCTTTGGTGTCGAGAAGTTCGGCATCATCCCAGGGTACATTTTCGTTGATATGAGCCTCGGCGAGGTCACAATTGCTTTGGATGTTGGCAATTTCCAGCTCGAGGTTTTCCTTGAGTTGAATGAGACCTCTGAGTTCGGTGCCTAAATAACGATCGATTTCGTTACGCAATTGCTCGGTTCGATCTTTCAGAGCCTTACTGAGCCTTCTATAAATTTCGTCTACTTCCTCTGCCACTGATGCAGAATTTGTTTGTAGACCTAGGGTGTTCTTTTCCACTAGAGCTAATGCATCCTGCAGTCGATGCAATCCCCTTCGCACCTGAAAATAAATAATAATTTTTTATTAACAAATTTTTAAAATTTTAATTTTTTGATTATATATTTTTATATATTATTTTATATTTTTATATTTTATTTTATATTTTTGTATATTATTTTATATTTTTGTACTTTATTTTATATTTTTATCTTTCATTTTTTACTTATTTAAATAAGTCGGTTTTGAAAGTTGAAACTAATGTAAAAGATGAAGGACCCTCTGTTATCTAAAAAAGGTTCGTTTTTGTTAGTCAGGGCCCTTTTTTCTTATTATATAACAATTTGATAGTTACCACGGCTAGCCCCGATTAAGTTCAATCCAAAAGTGCTTACACATCCAGTTTCTCTTTTGTATGTGTTTCCGGGATGCCTCCCGGTTATTTTAAGCCAAGAAAGAAAAAAAATCGTATTACGCGTTTCTGCGAGAAAACGTTTTTTCATTTTTGACAATTAGGAATCTCATTTTTCTCGAAAACGACGCAAAATATGAATGGTAGTTCATAATTGAAAATTGTTTCACTTCCTAAAATCTATAAAATTATATTTTTACCAAAAGTTTCTCTTGTGTATTTTAATCAATTTTTCCAAAAAAAATTGGAAAAAAGCGATAAAAATGGACTAAAATAGCATTTAGTTTAACGAACTTTAACATTTTAGTTTTAAAAACGTTTGTTTTTAGCAATGTTATATATATATATATATATATATATATATATGTGTGTGTTATATGAGATTATTAAGTTTCAAGCTTCAAAGTAAAGAAAAATGGGTTTTTATCCCTAAAATTGAAGAAATATCGTTTTTAACGATTAAAAATCTCATTTTTCTCGAAAACGAAGCGAAATCGTAATAGCAGTTCATAAAAAAATCTCATTCTTCTCGTAAACAAAGCAAAATATAAATAGTAGGTCATAGTTTAAAATTGTTTTCCTTCCTGAAATCCACGAAATTGCATCCTTACTAGATGTATATCTTGTATATTTTAACAAAAATTTTTAAAAAAATATGAAAATATATAAAAGCTACTAAAATAGCATTTACTTTTTGACACAGTGGGCGTAAATTGCGTTTTTACACACCCATATTAGTGCGTAAAACGGCTTATACGCATTTTACGCACACTGTGTCCAAAAATATCGTATGCAACTCGTGCGTACGGTTTTACCCACTTGTGGTGATTGCGTGTGTAAAACCGCATTTTACGCACATGTTGCATAATAACTATCAATGAACTTCAAAATTTTATTTTTAAAATCGTTTGTTTTTATTTCTAAAACAATGTGCAAAGCTTACTTCATGAGATTATTCAAGCATCTGAGCTTCAAAGTGAAGAAAAATTGATTTTTATCTCCAAAATTGAAGAAATATCATTTTTAACGATTGAAAATGACGAAATTGTGAATTTATTCTCTACCGACTCGACTGATTAACAAAAAATTTTCTTCAAAAAAAAAAATTGAAAATCTTATTTTTCTCGAAAACGACGCCAAATATGAATAACAGTTTATAGTTAAAACATGTTTCTCTTCCTGAAATCTATAAAAAATTATATCCTTACCAGATGTTTATTCTGTATATTTCAAACAATTTTTTCAAAAAAAAAGAAAAATCAATAAAAATGGACTAAAGTAGCATTTAGTTTAACGAACCTTAACATTTTATTTTTAATATCTTAAATATATTATTAGACATGAAGAATTTTATAATGGCAAAGAGCAAACATGTTTCTCAAATTGTTACTGACCTAAAAGCAAACGTTTTTAGAATTAAAATGTTGAAGTTCGTTAAAGTCAATTCTATTTTAGTCGCTTTTATCGATTTTTTTTTTGGAAAAATTTGTTAAAATACTTAAGATTAAGATCTGGTGAGGGTATAAATTTATAGGTCTTAGGAAGGAGAACAATTTTGAACTATAAACTGCTATTACTATTTTGCTTCGTTTTCGAGAAAAATGAGACTTTGAATGGTTAAAAACGATATTTCTTCAATTTTAGAGATAAAAACCTATTTTTCTTTACTTTAAAGCTTAAAAAACTTAATAATATCATATAACATGTGCTTCGCATTGCTACATAAATAAAAACAAACGTTTTTTAAACTAAAATGCTAAAGTTCGGTAATCTAAATGCTATTTTAGTTAATTTTGTCGCTTTTTTATATTTTTTAAGAAAAATTTGTTAAAATACACAAGATAAAATTTTGGTTAGGGTATAATTTTATAGATTTTAGGAAGGAAAACGTTTTGAACTATGAAAACTATGAAAACAAACATTTTTGAACTATGAACTGCTATTCATATTTTGCATCGTTTTCGAGAAAAATGAGATTTTTCATTGTTAAAAATGAAAGAATCTTTTCTCTCAAAAACGCAAAGTACGATTTTTTTCATTTTTGGCTTAAAATAACCGGGAGGCATCCCTGGAACACATACAAAAAAGAAACTAGATGTGCAAGAAGTTTTGGGTTGAACTTATTCGAGGTTAGGCGTGTTACTTTTTAAATTGTGTATTTTAGAATATGCCTTCTTTTTTATTTATCCTTTTCCTTCCATTTTTTTCTTTCTTCATTTTTCTGAATCTTTAATTTTAGGTTTGTTTAATTATTGACGACTAAGGGGGTGTGATACGTTATGACGTCACGAATTACCGACGGGGTATAAAAATATTCGGCGGTCATATTTTTAAAGAAACAAACATTTCAAGTTGAAACTAAAGAGAATGATAGAAAATATGATGAAGCACATCTGTTATATGTCATTTTTTCAAAATTTCGAGAAAAAAAGATTTTTCAAAATAATTTTTTTCTAAAATTTTAAAAAATGACACATAACAGATGTGCCCCTTTATATTTTCTATCATTCTCTTTAGTTTCAATTTGATATCTTTAATTTTAGGTATCTTTAATATGTATAATAATATCTTTAATATTAATATACTTTAATGATATCTTTAATTTGTTTAAAAATAGGACCGCCGAATATTTTTTATACCCTGTCGATAATTCGTGACATCATAACGTATCACATACTCTTAAAAGCTATTTTTTGGAAAAACACAATCCCTTTTTAAAATTTGATCTTTCGACAAATAAAGAAAAAAAACTGAACCTCATTGTCGACTTTTGTTTTTTGATTCTGTCTCTATTATTTTAAATCTAAAGTCAAAATTAACCATATTTTTCGGCAAATAACCTCAAAATTATATATTTTTGGAACATGGATCAAAATTAAAAATACGAAATAAAAAATATTAAAAAATTTTAAAAAATCGTAAAGTATCTTAAGAGTAACGTAACAAATTGTAATTTTCATCATGGCTCAGTAAGTAGTAAAAAACTGCCAGGTGTAGTATACTGGTACATTTACAACTAAATTTTATTTTCTTTTTAGAAAAATAACTCCAGAATTTATTCAAGAATCTATAAAACATCACAATGATTATCGAGCCCGTCATGGTTCTCCTCCTTTAGTAGAGGATAAAAAGGTAAACTTTATTTAACACGTCAATTTCTGAATGTCATCTCTTTAATATTTCTTATTTGGATAAAACGAAAATCAATAATTCAAGACAGAAAACTCAAACCCTATTTTAGATAATTACAATTTTCATTAAAGTATATATTATCTAACTTTAAAATATTCACGTCCCTGAATTAAAATATAGGGCCTTATTAGGAAAATTATTTAGGAACTTTAAGAAAGATCCTTTGAAGGATAACTTTTTTTAAACTTCTAAACTGACAAAGAAAATAGTTTAAAATAATTTAATGATCTCTAGAATATACTAATCGATATAAAGTATGAAATAAAATAAAAATTAGTAATAATTAAAGTCAGGGAAGTTAACAATTAAAATATATATTTGAATTACTATTGTGCAATTATTTTCATAAAAAGTTTTCAATATATTTATAATAATTAATTAACAATTCCCTTATGATTTACCGTAGCTAAATCAATTTGCACAAGAATGGGCTGAAAATCTAGCAAAGAGAAATTCTATGGAACACAGAAAAAATAATCCGTATGGAGAAAATATTTATCAGGCTTACAATTCAAATCCAAAATGGGTAATGCAACCACTGGACGCAGTCAAAGCTTGGTATTGATAATAAAACTATGAAATAAAATTTATTATTATTATTATTTATTATTGACTTATAGTATATTATTATATTTATTATTATTATTTACAATAATTTCCACTGAAAATGTAAAAGGAAACAGGGAAACTAGAGGTTTTGAATTGCCACCACATTTGAGGCAGAAGGGAATATTTTTTTACAGACAATAAAATTTAATGGAGGCTAAAAGTTTTGAAGGGAATATGAAAAATTGATTTTAGGTACGAGGAAATTTCTTTGTACAAATTCGGCGAGGCGAAACCAAAGAATCCAAGTGCCGTCGGACACTTCACTCAGTTGGTCTGGAAGGAAACGGAAAAGGTGGGCGTTGGGATGTCGATGAGCGGAAAGGGACCTGTTTATGTTGTTTGCAACTATGATCCTCCTGGCAACATCATTGGTGAATTCGCGAAAAACGTGATGCCGGCCAAGAAATCGTCCGAGGTAAATTATTTAGATATTAGTGGCACTACCAACCGATTCCACCGAAAGATAAATCGACGTCTGAGAATTTTAATGTCCCTTCTTCCTTTCTGATTAACATTTTTTCACTCAAAACTCAAACTTTATTTCAAATAATTACTATTTTCAGAAAAAACATCCGGCTTTAAAACATTCACCTCCCTTACTTAAAATATACGTCCTTCATTCAGGAAAGTTAGTTTATTAACAAAAATAACTTTGCTTAAACTTAACCAGAATATAAAAATCGATATACTTAAAATATGCAAGATCAAAATTATAAAAAAATTAAGTCTTAAAAAAAATAGTTGGAGAACTTTGTTCCTCCCTTTATATTTTGCAGATGGTACAGAAGAATACTCGTGCACGATGATATATGAAAAAGAAGTAGGCAAATAAAATTTTAATGATACTTCTATTTTATTGGGAATCATAAAATGAGATTTAAACTCTGAATTACAATTTTTCATAATATTCTGAAAGTTGTTCTTTGCATTAGAATAAAGTTTTCAAGGTCAAGCAATTCACCAAATTGGACTATTATTAAGTTTCCGAATTGGCACAAGAAGACAGTGCGAAAGTCTATCGTTCACGGAAATAAACGTGAATCATTGAACCACGATCCATTTGGCATCGACAGTATAAACAAATTTAATGTGATCTGCAAAGATTTTTAAATATATTCTCCGTAATGTTTCATTTCGAAAACTGATATCATCTTTTCCTAATGCTAATTTCTAAAATCGCTAAAATCTAAAATGCTAAAATCTAGAATCTAGGAAAATCTAATAATCATTATGCAAAATATTAACTAGTCATTTTTGTGTAATGAAATAAATTAGAAAAAGCTTTAATATGGAAAAGTAAATAAATAGATAAAAAGCTTTGATACATCAAGTTGGACTTGATTTAAAAAATATTTAGAAAATTTACCTGTGAGTTGATGCGAGTGATTTCCCGCCTGAGAATATCCATGTGAGCGTCTTTGCATTCCGGACAGCATTTTTTGTCGCAATGGACACAAAGAGCACAATAACTTTTTTCTGAGCAAACTCCACAACGTTCCATGGTTTGACCACTGGTGGGATCTGGCAATTCCCCGGTAATTTCGATGTGCAATTCCAAAAAACGTTGCAAAGTGACGTTTGTTGGAAAGGCTTGCACACCCTGAAAATAAAAAGGAGCATTATTTTATTTCCTTGGAAATGTTTTCCATTTTTTTTCAAGTTCTGAACTTTAGAAATTTACAAGTAACCAAAATCTGTTGGCAAACTTTTTAGAAAATTAGAAAACAAATTTTAATTGAATAAGTATTTCAGTTTTGATAGAAAATATTTTGAGCCTGTAAAATTTAGAAACAATTTAATTTAATTTTTCAGTGCTTTAAAAATAAATCATACCTTATATTTTAGCCTGAATGAAAGTGAGACTTTCAAAAACAAGAAGTCTGCTAACGTCGTAAGTCATTCAAACTATTGAGTCACTTCTAAATTTTAGAGAATTTTTGTTTGGATCATGCTTTTAATTCTGAAATTTCCTTACATTTTTGTATAAATAAGAAATGTAGAGAATTTTAAAAATGTGTAAAAAGTTGATTGAGTTAAGGTCACGTTTGGAGGAATTATAGTCCCAGATGATGTTCAAAATTCATTATAAGTTTGAAGTCAGATTAAGTAGAAAAAACTCCTTTTTTATTTTGTTTTTTTGAAAATCATTTAGATGTGAATTTTTTTGAAATTTTGAATGTAAAAAAGACATTGTAGCAATACTGTAATTAAAATATTTTAAAAATTTCTACAGCCAATTTCGAGATATGATTTTTTTGCATAAAATTTAAAAAAAGTTCATATTGTTTAAATTTCTAAAATATCTCAAAAACGGTAATAATTAAAATAATTATTGCGAAGCGAGTTTTTTTCTTAAAAATATTTTTATTTTATTTTTACCTGGTATGGTATACGATGTTCGGCACGACATTCTGGACATTTGACCTGTCGACGAACGTAATCGACAAGGCCGTCCATGCATGGTTCCATGCAGAAACTGTGTTGACATGGCAGCAATTTTGGATTCCTATAACGATCTAAGCAAATTGCACACGTCAGCAGTTGCTCGAACTGCTCCATGATCCCTGAAAAATCGATAATTTTTTATTACAACTTGATCAAATTAAAAACAAAACATTCAAAATTTTCTATTACGAAAATAAAGTTATAATTTCGAAATATTGGATTAATTTGAATAACATAGTCCAGTAATTGTTTCCTATTTCTTTTTATATTTGTTTAAGATATTAAAAATCTACACTTCTCAACAAACCACTTTGTGCAAAGAGCTGAAACTTTACAGAAAATGTTTTCATCTCTATTTATTATTGTATAAAGTACATATGGTTTCAATTTACAGCCATGAATCATAAATTAAAGCACTAATTTTCTATTGAATTCTAATTTATATTTTCTTAAGGCACTTGGTTTTTGCATTTAAGCATAAAATTCGTGTTACGTTTGTGATTGTTACACCGACAGTCAGATTGGATTTATGAGTATTTCGGGCATCGTGAAATTATTTCAGGTCTGACCCGAATCACAGGCATCTGCCTAGAGGATGCATAGAGTCAAGTCAACCATCAACAATCTTTTATTAACCATAACTATTTAGACAGTCTACATTTTATTTTCCTTTTATGACTTTTCTTTGAGATTTGAAATTTTTTACTTTCCACGAAGTGGAATTTCTCTTATTTTCTAAAGTTATGCCCCATTCATTTAAATTGAAATTATAAAATTATATTCTAAAAATGTAATTCAGTTGTAACATTAAAAAGCTTTTGATTAAATAAGGTCGTAAAAAGTAATATAATATTTTAGCGTTCATAGTGATGCTTCCGTCATAACTACTTTTCCTTTCTTTTAAAAAAATTGCTTGTGTCTCGAGACACTCTAAATAAAAGCCATCTAATTTTAACTTTTGTGCGACCACTCTGAAAAGCGAAGATGCCGAGGACATTTGAATATTAACTTATTTTTATATTGTCATCTTTCATTTAGAAAGATTCCTCTTTTTTGAAAAATTTAAAAGTGCAAATCATTATTTGGATCCATTGTTACTCTCTGACGAACCACTTGTTGATCTTAAAGAGAACAGAAGAGTCCAACAGGCGAGACTTAAGGCTAGGATTTAATTTTTTAATAAAGAAAGTACAGGAAATTTTCATTTTCAAATTATTATATCAACTTTAATAGATTATTTTTATTTGATTTGAAAGTTGTGTTTTTTTTTAATTTTTAAATTTAAAAAATTTTAAATGTCTCTTCTTAATCTTGTTCGGTTTGCAGTTTTCATTGAGAATCTCTCAAACGTATGAAGCGTGGGAGAACTACGTCATTGTCTCGGGATTTCCTTTCTCTCTCTTAATCTTAATTTATCTGATCCTCAATCCACGTTTTGTTCGCGGACATTCGCTCTATAAATAAATACAGTTTCACGGCTTTGAATAAGTTCCTTCAAGGTGGTTTGATTTTTGAAAGTAATAATCTTTATTTAGGCTGAAAACAGAAGCAATGAAAGTAAAGAGATCATTTTTACTTAATTTTGACAAGAGGCGAAGAAAGATTATTTTTATTGAAACTTAAAAAAGCTTAAAATCGTACCATAAAAGGATTAAGTGAATAGGTGAAAAAAGAATTTAATTATTTTAGTGAATAGATTCAACAATATAAAAATGTAATGAAAGAAATTGAGTAAATTTAAATTCAAGTAAATAAAATTGTCTAAATGAGACAATGATGCATAAAATAAACTGCTAAAAGTAAGAGGGTTGTTTACGTGCGAATTCTTCAGACAAAAACTCAATTGCGCACTGTCATTCTGTTGTGTGCACCAAAATATTTTGTTTTTGCACAAAGAAAGTGACTAGTTAGAAATAACATTGACGAATTTACAAAAAAAGTTAAAAGAACATCTGTTTCTTTTCACAAAAAACTTTTTATATTCTTGACGAAAAAAAATATTCGCAAAGTTTCCTGTTGAAAATGCAAGCTGGAAATATAAGTGAAATATAAATAACTATTCCTTCAAAAATAATACTAAAAAATATAATATGCAAGCTGGAAATATAAGTGAAATATAAATAACTATTCATTCAAAAATAATACTAAAAAATATAATATACAAGCTGGAAATATAAGTGAAATATAAATAACTATTCATTCAAAAATAATATTAAAACATATAATATACAAGCTGGAAATATAAGTGAACTATAAATAACTATTCTGCCAAAAATAATACTAAAAATATAATATTTTTTAGTCCTTTGAAAAGAAAAAGTAAGGATATCTATGTAAGTAATTAATTTAAATAAACACTATGTATATTTTCCGCGTGCAATAATGTTTAATCAATTCTCACGTGTGAATACAGAAAATATCAACACGTGAATTTTGCATTGCAATAAGCGATGCGCAAATTGTTGAGTGAAATAAACGCGAACCCAGTTTCGTTTTAGGCATTTTCTTTGTTAGTGGGAGGTGCGAAGAATTTGTCGGCGCCATTTCAAAACCGGAAAATGAAAACAAATATTTCGAAACTTCTCTGGATTTCTTCACTTCGAATTAAAATTTCACTCAATTCAATTTATTTTGTTATATTATTATCTCTTACTGCAATTCTTGAATAGATAATAGATAACAGATATTAATAGTTAATTTTCAATAGAGGAAAACCCATTAATGTGATTTTCCTTGATCTTTTATGCAACATTTGTTGGTGCTCAGAATTCATACAAACCAGATATTAGTTTTCAATCTTGCTCTATCAAAAAAAAGTACTTACGAAAATTTCTTGTTATTTAAAAGTTCCAGAACAAAAAATAAAATACGACACAAAATTAAATTTTCATCCAGCTTATATGAAACCTTTCAAATGAGTCACCTTTGAAGTCTTCGGAATTTTTCTTTCGAAACTGGAGCAACTTGGTAGTAAAGCTTAAGAAATTTGAGATCAGTAGTGAGAAAAGGAACCAAACCATCGAAATTTCCCAATAGCGGAAACAATTTATATTTAAATTTATCGTGCTACATTATTATTAAATTATACAGCTTATTATTAAATAATACAGCTTATTATTAAATAATACAGTTATAATTTCTCAAAAGTACTAGATTTCAATTATAAAAATATTCTGAAGCCTCAACAACTGAATGACAGAAGAAGCTTCAAGATTCCATAAATCTCTCTTTGGAGAGTCCGGAAATAATCAAGAATTTCATACCAAGTGGTTTATTTGAAGATCACGAAAGAGAGGCAGAATGGGCAACTTTTGAGTGATTAAAGATTTTATAAAAAATCAAGTTTTGAACCGATCAGCTGACCCTGATCGAGGATCGATATTGCTAGCCGGTACGCGGAATCAGATACTGATACTTGGCACTACTGGTTGGTCCTACCAAACCCCAAGGAATATTTTTAGTCAACACCTTCCATTTTCCAGTGGCGTTTATTTTCAACATTCTGCCGCTCTCTTAGAATAGCAGAGCCGAAAAGTCACGTGCTGCCACCCTCGACTTCTCCCACGAACTTTTCCAGCTTCCTCCTCAGTCTCCATTGAGAAAGCAATGACCTCTCTTTCTGAATTGAGGGGAAAGCTGAGTCGGTTTTATCGACGCAACGAGTCGGCAAGTCAGGTGTCCCTCAGCAAAAGCTCACTTGGAAAAAGCTCAAGCGAAAATCTCTGGAGCAGAGGAGAATTATTTTTCGAGCTTCCGTCGGTAATTGACTCTTATCTTCGCATGGTTGTTTCATTCAAATTTTAGGGTAAAATAAAAATCAATTAATGAAGTTTTTGTATACTTAAGTTCAAAATTTTGTGTTTTTAAAAATAAAAAGTTAAAACCATATTTGAAGAATTTTACAATACAATCGAAAGATAAAATTTTTCAGGAGAGCCAAAAAAACATTCAGGGATGGTAGTCCTTGATGTTTTTTTCATTCAACTATGAAAAGAGTAATTTAAGGTATTACGGGCATGAGAAAATAGGCCTCGGAAAAATAGAATTAATTATACTTTTAAGAAATGTATTATTATTATTATTATTATTGATAGTATTGTTTAAAAGAGAAAAAATTTTGATACATGCAAAAATTATTTATTTAAAATTTTATTTTCGATCGAATTTTTTTCTTATCGTCTCTTACCAAATTTTTGAAAAGTATACAATTTTAATGAGAAAGGTAGATTCCCAGTAATCGTACCAGTCCCAGTAATCGTGCAATTGGCACATAATCTAAAGAAATAATTATAAAAGATCTTTAGAAAAATATTTAGTAACAAAAAATAACGAGTTTTAGCATTATTTGTTATCAAAATCGATAACAATCAAGTATAAATGCTTAAAAAATAAGATTGACTGCGAAACGATTACTGAGACTAAGGTCAAGATTACTGGGACATTTACCTTAATAGCTTATTTTCTCGGGAAAAAGATTCTCTATAATTTTTACCTATCCAATTTTTAAATATAAATAAATTAGTAACACTGTGAAACACTGTAACATTGTCATTAGTCAACAGTGTAAAAAAATTTGTCTCAAGCCAAAAATTCTGCTTAATTTAATGTATAACATTTTTAAGACCAGAGCCGAAAAACCAAAATTTTTAAAACTCCAAATGGCTTAGTGTGGAAAAGTTGCCTCTTGGGAAGAAGAATCGAGGCCAAACAAATTTTTTGCAATTGTATATTTTGAAATATTTGAAATATTTGACCCTCGTGCATTGGGATCAAAATTTTGAATTTTGACCAATTTTTTGACTTCATTTCCTATGAGCAAAAAATTATGGCGAATTTTTCGTAGTTGTAGTTTTTGGTAGTAAACCACAATATTAAATTACAAGTTAAAGAAATAATTGTTCAAGTTAGAATTTTTTGAATATGTACAAATATTCGTTTTTTGAAACTTTTTGTTTCCACATTTTTGTAGAAAAAAATTCTACATATCGTGATTGAAATTTATTCAGCTTAAATCAAAGAAATATGTTATTTTTTTAACATCAAAAAAATATTTTTCTTGGTTTTTGGAGCAGACAAAAATGGTTAATTTCGCTTTTTTAAGCGATTTTGACATCTTACGCAAAACCAAAACATTGTTTCTGATGTTAATAAAATAATAACATATTTCCCTCATTTAAGCTGTAGAAATTTCAATTAACATATTCAACTTTTTTCAAAAAATTTGGAAATAATAATTCAAAAAACGAATTTTTTCACTTCTTCAAAGAATTCTAACTTGAACAATTATTATTTTTTTAACTTGTGATTTCACATAATTGTTTACTACTAAAAGCAGAACCTACAAAAAATTCGCCATAATTTTTAGCCCGTAGAAAAAAAAGTTCGATGAAAAATTTTTTTAAAAATAATTTTTGTACATTTCAAATTTTTTCACGAAAAATAAGGTTTTCTTTTTTAAAAAATACCATCAATAATAAGATTTCAATTCTTGAAATTTGTTTCAAGAAATATACAATTTATTAAATTGTATATTTAAATTTGTTTTCCGGAAACCTGTTTTTGTGCCTACATTACTTTTAAAAAGTCAATGAGAAGCAAAAAAATAATTTACGAGAATAATCGAATTTTCTGAGTTTTTTTGCACATTCTTGTTATTCTCGGCTAAGATTTAACAAAAATTGCATTGGATTTTCTTATGAACAAAAGACATCCGAATGAAGTTTTAAAAGTTTTAATAAAAATACAATTTCATTATTGTAAAAGAGATAAGAAATTATATGAAATTGAAAAAAAAATTTGCAAAGACAAAGTAGAATTCATTTAATAAAAAATGACTTGGTGGCCCTGCTGCCTGCCTTCATTTGTATATTATTATATTTTTCACCCCAGAAATTATTCTGAATGGTGCAAGAAAAGATTCTGAAAATGAGAAAAATAAGAAATAGAGATTTCACGAGATTTCAAAAGATTGCAAGGGAGTGGGATTTCCGAAATTATGAGATATTATACTCTAGAATGAAATAAATTCCAAAAAAATTTTCAAAGGATCTCACTAGATTTCAGAAGATTCCTAGAGATTTCGTAGAAATTCAAAGAATAACAGGTATTTCAAAGACTGAAAAAATTATAAGGGAGTGAAAATGGTTTCGAGAGATTTTATAGGATTACAGACTTTTTGGCGAGATAAATAAATAATTAAGTAATTAGGATGAACTAAAATATATTTTTAATTTAATTTAGATTCATTGTGAAATGAATATTTTATCTATATAGAGAATTAATTAAATCAATGTAGGAAGGCAGCGTGGCTCAGATAGTAACATGATTATGTTGAGTGGTTTTCGTCAGCTCTTTATCCACTCCTGACCGAATGTATCATATTGTATATAGTGTTGAATAAAGTTGTTGTTAAAAAAAAGATAGTAACATGATTGGATTATTTTCCTGTACATCAGGCATGTAACCACCTTGTTGCGGGTTTTAATCCCGGTACGGAGAAGCAAAAGTGATTTGTTTCACTTTCATGGATATTTTGTATACTGTTTTCTAAAAAACGTAGAAAGAAACATGGATATTTTGTAATTTTGTTTTCTAAAAAGTTATTTGTTTCACTTTCATGAATATTTTGTAATTTTGTTTTCTAAAAAACGTAGAAAGAAACATGGATATTTTGTCATTTTGTTTTCTAAAAAACGTAGTAGAAACGTTTTCCTCCTTTTTCTATTTCTGGGAATTCATAAATTTTTTCTCAGTTAAATAACAAACGAAATAATTGGTACGGAATTAATTTTTTATCTTTTTACCTTGAAAATAAAGCGAAACATCTAAATTTTCGTTATTCAGAGTGCTTTTGAAACAGTAAACATTTTACTGACGCAATCAAATGTAAATAAGACACTCCGGAGAGTTGTAAATGGTTGCACATGTTAATACATCCACAAGTGACACTTAAGGTCGTTCAAACTTTGGCACAAGAGCAGAAAATGTCTTGTCTCAATTTAATCAATTTATTACCAATTCCACGGTTATTTTTCAAATACTCGTTAGCTAATGCTCCACAACGACTAAAATTCCACACAGAAAATAACGCTCATTACATTAAGTAACCGTGATAAGATTATCCCGTCTCTGCGGCAGTCCAAAATAACAATGGAAATAAATTTAAGCCTTGTAAAACCGAGTACAAAAGCAGACAAGCCATTTGTTCGAAATACGAATCGCCGAGTGTATTGGAATACAAAAAAGTACGTGCTGACGGAAAGCTTGCACGAAACCTACTACAGACGAAACTATGAACAGCAAGATTCAATTTTTTTATTATTTGTTTTTGCTTTAATATTTGTTATTTGATGGTAAATAATATTAAATCTATGTTAAACTATTTTTCAAGAAAAAGAAATTGACAGAAAAAGAAATTTTTACAGAAATTGACAATTCTGCTGATATACTTTAATAAAAATGACACTTGATAATATTAAAACTTTAAAATAACTTTAAAATAATATTAAAAATATATTTCGTGTGTTTGAGAAATTTTATAACTAAACAGAATGTGCACGGAGAATGTCGTTAGATTAAGATTAAACTTTAATTACACTGGAAATTTGTAAACCGCAAGTATGCTTTAGCTTAATTGAGGGATCAAATTTAATTATGAAATTGCCCTTACGATAAATTAACCGAATTCACTACGAGGCACAAGCCTGGCGAGCGTGTAATTAATTTATAGTCGGTGAGCGGGGACTCTAGGTGTGTTTTATCAATAAAGTGATTAGATTTTCAGAAAAGAGGGAAGCGCTGCTGGTTTGTGTACTTAAATGCAAAGTACTCACTTTATTCTATAAGCAAGGTATTGCGGTCGCGCGTTTTCGTTGAACATTTTTGCCCCCTGCCTCTACAAGTAGATAAGGTCAGTGAGGCGTCAGACATGGCTTACTTTTGATGCTGCACTTTCCTTTCTCTACTTCATTCTCACGTTTTTTTTTCTCCATAAACTAAAAACTTGTGTCCTTACTTTGCCTAAGTGAGACTTGCAAAGTGAGAAATCTTTTTTTTTAAAGAAAAATAAATAAATATGTTAAAAGTTCTGTTCCTTATGGAATGGCACTTTTCAGTTAATTTCAAGTCTAATACGAATTTATCACGTTTAGGGGAAAAAAAGAAAATAAGTAAAGAGTTTGCAGATACTGAAGAAGTAAAAATGAATTCAAACACGCAAACTGAAAATAAAAATGAAGGTTTTGATCCGGCTTGCAGCTGCACTCTGATGCAAAGGCAGAGATTTGCTTTGAGTAGTTTGAAATGGAAAGAGTTATTGAGATTGAAAATACCTATTTACTGCCAATTCATATCGTATTTATCATATGAGGTCAGACCAACAGAAAAGCGATAAAAATTCCTATCAACCATAAATTATAATCTGTGGCTTCAAAGAAAAATAATTTTCAAATATCAGAGCACATAAATATTTACGGATATTGAAATATAAAATATTTCCAGTCCCAGCTTTATTCATAACTCATGGTAAATAATTTTCAAATATATATTATTAGTTTTCAATAATTTTTGCTTTTATAAAAAGATTTAAAAAGTGATCACTGAATTAAAATAAAAGTAGAACTTTTTTCGGGGAGTGGAGCTGGTTGATTGCGGCCATAAACTTCAATTCCATTTTAAGTCGAAGCGTTGCAATTTGCTTCGGATGGCTCAGAGGGACGATCGAATCTGGGATAATTGATTCCTCCGGCCACTATTTTTTTTTCGTTTACGGTTGCAGATTTGATACGAGCGTCAGTGTACGACGACAATAAAACTTTGTTATCTCGTATTAATTTTTACCTCGTTCCATCGACACATGTGACGGGTGATCATAACCATCAGAAAACAAATTTCGGCCTCTTGGCACTCTAAAAATACACAGGAGAAGCCAATATGTGTTTTCCAATTTAGAGATTGATAGTTCGAGATTTCCGGTATGAAGCTTTAATAAACATTAATTAAATTTTATTCATTTTGTGAGCACTCTCTCCTTTAAAAAATTTTCAATTAAATTAAAAGTTGGACAAGAGAGATTTTCCACTCTTTAATTCTTATAGTATCAAGTAATGCTGATATTAAATTTTTAGAAAGAATGCTTCAATTTGACAGTAGTTCTCTCATTTTTGAATTAAGTTTGATATTGATTTTCATTTGATTATTTTTTACTTTTATCTTCCTCTCTTTTTAAATAGTAAATTTAAAATCAGAGAGGAAAACTGTTTTCCTTGGGCAATAAGCTCGCGTTAAAAACAAATTTTTCTGTAGAATCCTAGCATCAGATTTTCTCTTAATCCGTTTAATGCTGCCTATGGCAAAGGAACGCCTTTGCGATCTCTTGCCATAATGAGAAAATCCATTAAGCTGGAATTCCATTTCCCTCATGCCGTATCATTCTTTATACCGGTATTAACTTGGATTTGTACTTTCGTTACTTTTATCACGCATACTTAAACTACGATTCCTCTCATCTCTCTCATAAAAAAAAGTACTGGCAGTGCCAATTTGACTAAAAATCAGAAGTGTACATAAATTAGTAGTTAAATTTAAACACTATTATTTTATTTTATTTATCTATTAATTTAAATTTACTAAGCTATTGGTTGAGAACAGAATTTAGAAAAAAATTCCGTTAATAAAAAATAAAATAAAACTCACCTGCCCTTTACTCCGCCTAAGGGCGGCCCCTTCCTATTTGGGGCCCTGTCTATAGGGCCCCGAGGTTGTTTCCTTTTCGACCACCAAAATTCGGCGCTGTTTCAGCTAAAATAAAATCACTTTTGTTAAAATTGATTCACTTTCCTATAAAAAATTTTTGGAGTTCAGCGTGACGAAAATCGGGAAGGAATTTCTTTATTTTCTAGATCTAGAATGTTACTAGAACAGTGGCAATTAAATAAACTATTTCCTGAGTCCGCAAGTGCGCTTCTCTTATCTGTTTACTTATGTCTAAATATAATTTCTACGATTATTAGAATTTATGATCTTCGTATTATATTTAGACGCACGTGTCGCAATTTACGCATATACATTAAATATTCTGTTGCTAAAGTAGATAAATAATTAAATTTGCATACATTTACTTCAATAATAACATTTCACATATGATCCTTACAATTCTGCTTAAATTAAAATTGATTAATTTACTGCTTTAAATTGCATTTTTATTGTGAAGGCTATAAATTTCTTTTCTCAAAGGAGAAAATTGGATAGCATGAAGAAAAGTAATTTCTCAGTCGAATGAGAAAAGTATATAAATAAATTACGAATTGCGTTTAATATAGAGATTTGTAACATGGTCGTGAAAAGGTAAATTGAAATCGGAAAATGTAAATCGTTTCTCCCGTTACGCTTTCATTTTATACGCGTAGCAGTACGTAGTTTTATTTGAACGTATCCTAGTGCCTGCCTATATTTTTACGCATACACTGGTTTGGTTTTAGCGTCAGGTGGAGCGAAATTGAGTGCTTTTCACCAGAGTGCTTTGACGTTCGCTGAATCACGAATTCAAAAAATTGTTTGAGATGCGGTGATCCTACTTTTTCCCTGGTTTAACAATCATTAAAAATTTCAATCAAGAAACTATTGGGTTTCACTACATTGTGTGATATACCGCTTATTTACTTAGTAGAAAGCAAGGAATTCTTTAAGAGCGGAATTAATTTTCAAACAATATAATTCGATAGACAAATAATTTAAACTATATATAATTCGAATTATGTTTATGCAAACCGAAAATATTTTTTTCTCGTATAAGTTTCTCGCAATATTTTTATCTGCTGTTTTTATTCGACTCCAATAAAGTTTTTATTTGAGGTCAATAAAAATGTTATTTGACGAAATAAAATTTGAATAGATTTGAGGTCGCGAAATAAAATAGTTCTGTTATCTAGATTTATTTTTTGTCAGGAGATTTCGGAGATTTTTTACAGTGTTTTTTTTACATTCTTAGGATTCTGAAAAAAATGGGAATTGAGAAAATGAGAAATGATCTTACGAATTCATAGTCAAATAAACTAATAATGTTTTTTTAAAACTAACTTGAGCTGTTTTAAAATTTGATCTTACGGATTTATAGGCAAATAAACTAATGATGTTTTTTTAAAAATTAATTTGAGCTAGTTTAAAATTTGATCTTACGGATTTATAGGCAAATAAACTAATGATTTTTTAAAATTAACTGGATCTAATTTAAAATTTGATCTTACGGATTTATAGGCAAATAAACTAATGATGTTTTTTTTTTAAATTAACTTGAGCTAGTTTAAAATTTGATCTTACGGATTTATAGGCAAATAAACTGATGATTTTTTTAAAAATTAACTTGAGCTATCTTAAAATTTATTCATTGACTTAATCAAAGTATTTATTTATTTTTTATTTAGTTTTATTAAAGTATTCTTATCTTTCTGAAAAAAGTTGTGAATTGAGAAGTAATCTTGCGGATTCATTGATTTTTAAACGGAGTAAAAAAAATCTGTACACATAAAATCCCAAGGTATCATTTTAATCTGCAGCAAAATGAGAAGTCAAAAAACGAAAGACTGTTACAATGGAATAAATTATCCATTTCAGATTAAAATAATATTGCTGCAGATTAAAATAATATCTCACGATTTCTGCCGTCTAAAGTAAAAAGATACGTAAGTGACTTTGTGGTTTAGGGGTATTCTCTTAAATCTAGCAATGGAAAAATCGACCTAAGCGACAATATCACTTATGTATCTTTTTACTTTAGACAGCAGATTTACTGTGTACAATTCCGTAATTAACGGAATAAGCTGTTGAAATAGGAACAACAGATTTTTTCTGTTATATTTACAGGCATTTCTGTAGATTCCACAGAGATATATGTCAAAACTGACCATCTATAAGTTTAACAGAAATATCTGCAGAAACCACAGAAATTTCTTTAAATATAACAAAAAAAATTTGTTGTCCCTATTTCAGCAGATTATTCCATTAATTCACAGGTTTTTTCTGTGCCTATATGCAAATAAACTAATTTTTTTCCAAATAAATAAATACTCTCTCTAAAAATTAAAAATTGCATAAAATTAGCACGAATATGAAAAGGATGCAATAATCGATGACCCGTTCCGAGGGTGGGACTATCTCCTCCCCTCTAGAAATGCATTTAAACATATATATTCAAGCTTCCCGATTGACGTCACGCTGAATCACTGCCCGGATCATCGGAGGGAAATTCAAAGAGTATAAGGCAGATGCAATATGGCGATGAAATTTTGGGTCAGGTCCATTGAGGCCCTTAAAAAAGTCTGTTGTTTTTTTTTGTTTTGCTTTGGTGGGGAGGATGAAACAAATCTATCTACATTAAAAAGGCGACGATTGTGACCGTGCTGATGATGGATGAGCGCTGTTAGGTTTGAAAGAATGATGAATAATTAAAAGAAAAAAAAGAGGAAAAAATAAAAAGAATAAGAAAAAGAGGGTAGAGCAGATGGGTCAGGTAATTGGACACCCGGTGGCCATATTAGAACACGCGGGCTCGAACTCTAAACGACTTTAGACGAGAGGGACATGAGGTAGGGAACTCCTGGCACGATCCGCTTCTCTTCTTCACCATCACCATCACCAGCACAAGCTTCAAAGCTTTCGGCAGCGTCACTCAGATCCTATGCGACTCTGCCCGCAAGAGATGAACAGCGGTTGTGTGCTACCGTTTTAGTAACCGACGACGCGACGTTCAGGCGGTGCAGATTATCTAACACTTAATTTTAGACGACGATCGACCACGATGTTGCGACTACCAGGAATTGACTCAGGAAAAAGAATCGATTTCGAAAAAACACCTCTTGCTAGCACTTTATCCTCGGATTCGAAGATCTTGAACTAGAACTTAGATTGAAGGCTATTTCTCATATTCTAGGTCCCAGAGGTTCTTGGAAAATTAATAAAAAAACAAGTATTCACATCACGGATTTTCTAAAAATTTACACAACATATTACGCCCTTCTCTAAATCTGAAGTTGGGAAAAGTGAGCCACTAATTTACTTTAGTGAAAATTTCTACTAAATATTAGTTGTATTTCACTATTCACTGAAAAAATGATTAGTTAAAAACTAATTAGTTTGTAAGATATGGTGCTGCTATTTTATTAGTTGAGAGAACTATGTGATTAGTTGCAATGAATATTGAGTTAGTGCGAACAACTGATAAAATAGTTGAGGAGAAAGCGGCCAAAAGTGCGTAAGTCCATTTTTCATATTTTTGAGATAATTGCAAAAATGATGTATCTTGAAAATGAGTAATAACATTTAAATTCTAATTTCAGCATTAAAATTAGTTGACATCCCCAATAAATATCAGAGAGAGAAAAAACATTTACCTAGTTCTGTATTGAAATAATTAACAAAATTAAAATGGACTTATTCGCTTTTGCCCGCTTCACTGTAAAAAAGTCTTGTTTCAAGCCGAAAATTGGGCTTAATTCAAGACCAGAGAAATACTTAATTCGAGGCTTAATTCAAGAATTTTAAGACCAGAGAAAGAAGGATAGACTTATGCACTGTATATGGAGACAAAGTACACCGAAAACAAGCTGCGACATAAACTAGACTTTTTTTCTGTGTTATGAACAGATTTTTAAAGTTTTAAACGTAGAAACAAAAAAAATAAAAGTATTTCGTATAAATATGACTACTGTGTATCATATTTAATCCTCTCAAATGATTTTTT
This sequence comes from Euceroptres primus, assembly GCA_037177015.1. Lineage (NCBI taxonomy): Eukaryota > Metazoa > Arthropoda > Insecta > Hymenoptera > Figitidae > Euceroptres > Euceroptres primus. The sequence goes on along the minus strand of JBAGKK010174299.1, from coordinate 1,930 downwards.
TGTTTTAAAATTTTAATTTTTGTAACTTCACTATACTATAAAATACTGTAAAAACGTGGTTAATGTTTTATAAATCAAGAAATTTTTTGCATATTTTTAAGAAACAGTTCATAAGGTTCATAAGTCTGTAATAAATTATTATAAATTGTTAATAAAAAAAATTTCTTTGGACTTATGAAGTTTTGGTAAAATAAAATATTTGAAAGTGGAAATTCTTTACCTAAAAATATTTTCTCCTAAGTATAATAATGACAGACGGATTCCTTAGATCCTAAACATATCTAGAACCTATTCTTATCTCAATTTGAAAAAATGGAATTATTCATTTTTGGCCGCTTACTCCTCAGTTGTTTCAACTAATAAAATAGCAATACTATATCTTACAAATTAAGTAGTTGGCCCAACTAACCATTTTTTTCAGTGTTCCGTTTAGTAGTTTTCAACTTTTCACTAAAGTTACTTTTTTCTAAAGTTACTAGTAATTAGTGAAAAATTTGCACTAAAGTGAATTAGTGGCTCACTTTTCACTATTTCAAACTTAAAGAGATTCATTTTTCATTTAATTTTGTCATTTTGTCATTTTTCATTTTCATTTTGTCATTTTCCGTTTAATTTATTATTAATACTATTAAAATTATTAATCAAAGTCTGATATTATTAAAATTATTAAAAGATTCAAAAAGAAATGAACATGTCAGATACAGTACCGGTAACGAGTATGAGACCATCTGTTTTTGGATGATTGCTTATGTTCTCTTAATTTTAATTATATGGAAGATAACATTATTTCTTTTAAATAGGTTGAAAGCTATCAAAGTTCTGCGTGAAATGAGCCCAGGATAATTCACTTTGGCATTTTTTAAACAAGATTTTGCAAAAAAGTGCAAATTCCAATGATTTATTAAATTTTAAATAACTTCTGAAATAATAAACATTTTTCAATGTCCTTGGACTCACTTTAAAGATAAATTTCTCCAAATTGGTAGAAAATTATCGATACAGTTGTGCAATTTTTTTCTTGTATGGTGCAAGAAGTTAAATTTGGAACACAAAAATGTGTAAAATTCGAAGACATTTAATCAGTAGAAAAATAATATTAAAAATCAAATGATTGTATATTTTAATGAACTTTCATAGTAACTTCATGACTAATTATTTCATATATTTTACAAAAATATTTTTCTCAGCAGAAAACATATTATTTATTATTAATATATAATAATATTATTATTATATTATTGATTTTTATTTATTATATTATTATGTAAACTTTTCCATTTTTTTTGTTCCAACTTTAACCTCGTGCACTATGCAAGAAAAAATGGCTAAATTTAAGCCAATAATCTGCTGCGATTCTGTATAAATTTGACTTTAAAATAAGCCCAAGAACATTAAAAAATGTTGATTATTTCGGAAGTTATTTAAACTTTAAGAAAACATTGAAATTTTGGCGTTTTTGCAATATCTTGAAATTTTAATAAAATAAATTCATCTTTGGCTTATTTTATAAAAAAATTGGATAGTTGTCATCTTAATTAAGAGAAAAAATGGTAGCTTTCATGTAATTAAAATTAAGAGAACGTAAGCAATCGTCGAAAAATAGGCGGTTTCATACTCGTGACCGGTACTGTAGTTTGTTCAATTTATTTTTAAAGAGTTGTAGGTATTTTCATTTTTTTCGACATTTGAATTCACTCAGAAAAGAAAGTTGTCTTGAAACGAAATAGTTGCAATTATTTTGGATTGCGTAAAAATTCTTTTGATCAAAACAGAATCAATTTTGCGACAAATTTACGAAATTCGTTGCAAAAGGATTATGCTTCTTGCAAGAAGATTATTTTTAAAAAAGGATTTAAAAAGAGATTCTAATTGTGTTAAGATTTTATTGTGTCAAAAGAACTTTTATTGATTGAATTGTTAATGTATATAT
>JBAGKK010174191.1:0-23296 GCA_037177015.1 Euceroptres primus | reverse complement strand
AGTCATTTTTGACGTATATCAAGAGTTGAGATAAGTTGCTCTCTTGACTAGCGACCAGGATAGCCGAACTACCTTAAATATGATTAAATGTATCGTACAATTAATGAAAAATATTTTTCAACGAATTTCACAAATTTATAAGTGTAGCAGTAAGAGCTTTGAATGAACGCGTTCGCTAATATTGAAAATTCTATTAAAAATCAATATTATCTAATGTAAAGTTTTTTCACCTATAAATATAAAGTCAATATTTTAATATTATGTCAAAATTTCTTTAATAAAACTTAATAGTAATTAAAAAATGGGATGTTCAATACCGATACTTTTTTAGGCTACTTTTAGTGAATATATGAAAATTATAATAAAAATAATAAGAATGTATAAAAATACCTCATACACATAACTGTATAAAAAGATGTAAGGACTTTCTCAATTTCTCATGTTTCTAAAAGTTGTATTTGGTATTATTGTTGTTAACCTAAAACAATCTAACTTTTTGAAATTCGATTACTCGTTGTTTTTTCCAAATTTCAAAATTCTAAATGTTCATTCACTAAAACACTTCGTTCAATAACTGAAAAAAGTCGTTCATTTATTACCTTATAGGCATTCATTTATTAACTCACGTGTTCACCTACATTTGGATCTACGTTATTTATTTCTTCATATCTCTTTAAATAGATTCGTTTAAGCTTTCAGAAATTTTATTCCATTAATTTAAAGTATATACATACTATCGAAAAATAGCATATATCCAAACTTTTATTTCTTTATGGTTTATTTTAAGGAAAACAAAGTTGACATTTATCTTAAGTGTTCATTCACTGGTACACACCCTAGTAGTAGTAGTAGTATTTTTTAAAACAAAAACTCATTTTTAACTGGACCCAAAAATCAGACTTATTGATCCTCCTTCTTTGAAAATATATAATCTCTGTCCTTTTGGCACTGAGTTTTATAAATAAAAATAATAATATGATAAATATTAATATCTTTTGATAAATCAGTAAAAATTACCTTTATTTTCAGCCTGTTGTGTAGGGAATGCAAATGCTACAGAAGCAGTTGCCAGCACAAGAAGCACTATAAATTTGGCCATCTTCACAATTGTTGATGTTCCGCACAATGTGAAATAATATACTTTTATATATTATACGTGTAAACGAGACAACTTCCGAACGAGAAGTGATGCTTTGAGATCAGGACATAGCGATTTATATAGAGATAGAAGGCCCATCTATTTCTATATTCCAACCTGGAAATTACCCGTTCAGTTTTGCGCAGGTGTTGGTCGTAGTGGGGTTTTGGGCCGGTTGATCACCGCATATTATTATATATCAAAGTGTTATTTGTCCACTGAGACGTCTTTTCGTTGGAAGAGCCATTCTCACGGCCATGGGATATCATGATTTCCTCGTCTCTTTACGCTGACCTCGGGATTGATGACAAAGGAATCCTGTTTTTAATGTACTATATGTACCCAATTTTACAACTTGAGGCTCATAAATTATTCTAATGATATTTTTCCTTCTCTTCGATCTAATATTGTAAGAAATCGTACTTAGATATTCTTCATTTCGATTTATTAAAGGCTCAAAGATATTCAAAAATATTATGTACAATAAGTAGAACTTAATTCAACCTAGATCTCATTTGGAAATTCCAAATTAAACATCATACACCCCTTATTTTCAATTCTTTCTTTTTCTTTATTAGCATTAGAAATTATTATTCAAAAAATTTTCTCCAGATTATTTATAGGATATTTTATTTTTTTATTGTAAGATTGAGTAGAACTTTCATTTCAAGAAAATAGTAAGATGTTATATAGGTGATACTCTGCGGAAAATATGAAGAAAAACATCACAATTTTTGCATAATAAAATTAATGACTTGTTTCTCTCATGTATTATTTATTATTTTGGAAACCTGTAGTTGTTAGTTTTTCTGGAATAAATTAAATAGCACTTGGGCTAATCTGTTTTCGGAAAAGATTAGTTAACCACTCGTCTATTTTCCACATTTTTAGGGGATCACCAAGTATCATGAATCATCAGAGTGAAAAACATCATTTGTTTCATCTGTTTACATACTAAATGTGAATTGTAAAAAATGAATGCAACATGACTTGTGAATTAGAATCTAAATCAAAGGATATCCTTCAGAGATTCGCTAATATGTCGAGTCATAATTTCAGGGAACTTCCATTTTATTATAGCCAGAATTTTCTGCAAAATGAATTTAAGCCTTTTCGGAAGAGGGACAATATGGCAATGCATATAATTACTTCCTTATTCATAAAGGACGATTTGAATAACAGGAAAATATAATATTTAATAAAATTCTCTGAATTTTATTAGTCATTTAAGTCAGTTCGGTGATTTCATATTTGCGTTCGTGAATTGCAATCAAAATACATATAACACCTGACAAAAATAATAATTTAGAATATAAATTATATAATATTTAATATTAAATATAACAAATAGATTATTAGTAATAAATCCAATATTTAAATATTAAATCTTCAATAAAGTTTATCATTCATTTAAATTCATTGAATTAGTTATTAACACATTGTTCAAGAAATTATTTTTGTAAAATATTAGGAAAAATATTAGAAAAGAATTTCACAGACAAAATTATTTGCTTCTTTGTTTGTAATATGATTTTTTTTACTGTATGGTAAGGTGAATTAATTATATTTTTAATATTTCTCAAGAAAAAGGATTTGCTCTTCAACTCGTTTTCTTTCTACGTCACTAATTTAATTTATGTATATCTCTTTTTATTTTTTTATTTGGGAATTCACGTAGAATGGATGAACCGAAAAGGCCACTGCTGGGGATTCCCTGATAGAAAATGAGTAGAACATTTGCCTGAAGGCATGCACTTGTTAATGGGACGCTAATGTGTAAATTGCCGGAGCATAAAATTTAATGTCTAAAAAACACCTAAAAAAGAGATTCTTCTAATTCGATGATCACAAATGTTTCTAATACTTTTTTATATTGAAACGAATTAAAGAAATAATTATAAAAAATAATTTATTAATATGTAGAGGATTATAATTTACTATCTTATAAGTAATAATTTAACTATTTTTTAACGTAACTTCGATTTATCAAAGGCTGAAACAAAAATATTCAGAAGATTAATCTGAAAAATATAATTAAGTATAGATGTTAAATAATGGCCGAGGATATTCTTACGGAATTTGTAACAATATTTTATTTTCAACTAAATTCTAATACACATAACTTTTAAAATTTACTTAATTCGAATGGACGGATGAATGAACATAAAAGAATTATTTAAAAAATAGAGCTATTTTTTAAAATCAACGCTAACATTCCCTGCTTTTCCAAAAGTACTTAATAAATATAATAATACATTCCTATTGGATAACCTTTTGCACTTACATTAATTACAGGTTTAAATATTATATAAATTGCTTATTATCTAAAATTTTCAATTATATTTAAATTGATAATTAAAATTAAATTCCAACGGGGACTCTTGTTAAATTACCAACTCTATTTAAATAATAATTAGTCTTATTAGTTATTAACTATTGACATTTAAAGACAGAATTTAGATTTTTTTAAATAAAAAAAAGAAGTATTACATTTTTATTTTGAATTTTACAAGCAGTAATAACGATTGCAGAGCTTATAAGAGGCACAGGGTTTTCTTTCCTAGGCTTGTTCGCCTTGAAAGATTTTATTGATCTTCAGCGGTTGGAGGACGTCTTGACTTTTTCCTACGAAAAAAATTACAACGTTAAATCTAATCCATTTAGAAAGAATTTCCAAAACTAAAACCAATCCACAATTTTTCTTCTTATCCCTTAGTTTTAATTTTCTGTCTTTTTTTGTTATAGAAAAATTGCCACTTCTTTCCGACCCCCTTAAATTTTGATTTTTGTCTCTCCCAGTCTTTTTTCTTTCCTTAAGGAAGGAAAAGAGCCTGGAAGAGATAAAAATCAATTTAAAAATTGGAAACTCTATCAAGACATTTTTTCGCTGAGATATTAAATATAAAGTTTTCTTACTGAGGAGAACCTCCATAGGCAGTGGCAACAGAATTGGCAACTCCTCCTTTTCCAGTGGAATAACTGTTGGCAATGGCAGTGACAGATCCAGAAGAAGATCCAGAAGAACCAGATCGAGAAGATCCTCCAGGATATCCGAACATCATTGGGAAGAAAATATTACGACCAGGATATTGATGTCGTCGTTTTCCTTTTGATGGTACAAAAGGAGCAATGTCTCCTGTATAATAATCATCATCATCATATTCCTCATCCTCTTCTTCTTCTTCCACTGGTCGAGATTTTCTTCCTTTTTTGGTACCAGGTTTTCTCGGTGAAACTACAGCTGTTTCTGTGTGAGGAGGCGTTGATTCTTCAGGAGCTATTGTGGTTTCTGGATAAGAATCCTCATTTGGATGGTCCTGAAAAAAATTCATTAATCATGGAACAAATTATTGAAAATATTAATTAAATTATAATTAAATAAATAATAATACTATTAATAATCATAAAAAGTACCTGAGGTTTATCAAGATTTTGATCTTGATTTCCTTGATCATGAACTTGATTTCGATGACCTTGATCCTCTGTACTCAAGTTCTCTTCCAGTTGAGGAGTTGATTCAGCTTCAGCATTCGAATTTTCTGGTTCATTAACTGGTTCTGGACCCGATTTTAAATAATTCGGTTGGTAACCACCACCGAGATAAGTTCCTGCTTTGACAGAGTTTCCTTGTGCAAAAACAGCAGTTGCTTGATCTCCATTATTTGTTCGACGAATTGGCCTGTAGTAGCCAGTGAACATCATCGCTCTTTGAGGATAAATACCAATCGGGGTTCTTTTATCTCTCATAAACATCACTGGATTTCCGAAAGGACCCATGACGACTGCTACTATAAAAAAGCCAATTCTTTATTGCTTTTGAACATTTTCACAAAGGGATCTTTAATTTTTAAGTTATATATTTAAAAAGATGTTACACTCAGAAAAATATCCTGTTATTCTAGCCAGAATTCTGGTTAGGCTCTACTTAAAATTCTTTTCCGGTTTTTCAGAATTCTGATTATTCTAAACGGATTTTCTGGTTATTTTTACAAATTTCCAAAAATTCTGGTAATTCCAAACAATTCTAGTTAAAACAACTGGAAAATAATGTTAAGTAGAGCCTAAGCAGAATTCTGGTTTTTCTGTGTGTATAATATTTTTTCTGTGTGTATAACATTTTTCTGTGTGTATAATATAATTACGAATTTATTTTATTACCTTTTTCTTTTAGACTTCTTTTTATCAAGAAGTTCTAATAATTTACCAGTAATTGTCAATTTTAATGGATGTATACAATAATATTATGTATACAATAATATACAATAATATTCTAGATGAATCATATTTCTAAAAAATAAGCAGAATTTATGCAAACTGACTAGGAGAATGAGAAAAAAAGAAGCAGAAACACAAGCACTCAAAATTCTACCGAGAAAAAAGGAATCATTGATTTAAAATTCCATAATTTTAAAAAATTAAGTTCCTCTCAAAATTTAATATTTAATATTGAGAATGTTAATTTACTCACCAGGTTCTGGTACAGGATATGCATCCGTCAACGAAAATACCACTGCTAAAGCAACCAAAGGAAAAACGAACCACGAAACCATTTTCGAAGATCAAAAAAATGTTCCTCAACACTAAATTTTTTCTCAACTATGAATATCAAACTTCAATTCTCACAGTAACCTATCAAACTTAAGTTGAATTTGAATAAAATAACCTAAATGTAAAATAAATTGAAATCAAGTTGATATGAAATAAAATCAACTCGAGATTAAATAAGACAAAATTAACTTGATATTAAATAATATAAAATTATCTTGATATTAAATGATATAAAATTATCTTGATACTAAATAAGATAAGATCAAGTTGATATAAAATGGAATAAAATATTGAAATAAGAAATAGATGGATATAAATACTGATCACAAAGGAAACTGAGTACCAACTCAGAATCTGCCTGGCAGACTTTGAGTCTTCTGAGTACACAATTGCTTTTATACCACAAAACCCTACCCTTGTTGAATTGGATGTCATCGTTCGCCCATGGGATCCAACAGGGATGGGATCTTCTTGAATCCCCTCCCTTTCTCATTACAGATGGACACGCATGTATTGTTGTACCTAGGATCCCCTTAACGCAAGCTCGCATGGTCATGGCTACGTGATTCCCATACGCAATAAGAGTAAGTGAATTTAATGAATTAATTGAGATCCGATCGTAATCTCAATTCGGGGACTGGCTGAGACTTTGTGGCAGCAAAGGCGACGAGTTCCGGATAAGGATGTTCAAGATTCAATCAAATTTTTAACAATACTATTTATTATCCACATTTATAAATAACTATATATTTATTTATTAAAACGTGCTGCCTTAAACATTTCGAAAAAAATAAATATAGAAGACAATAAATTTCTTTATTAGGGTGTTCCAAAAAATTATTTTTTAAAATTTAAAATGGCAAAAAGATTAGAGATTAGAGATTAGAGATCATTTTACGTAAATCGTAAAATGAATCGTAAAATCGTTCTTTTTGTGTAAAAATGATCTCTAATTTTTTTCAAATTTTTAAAAACATATTTAGAGGTAATTCAAGGTCATTCACAACTTACAGATTTTCAATTTAAAAATTCCCACCTAATTTTTTCAAACTTACTAAGCTTATTTTGGTTTCCAGGACGTGGGTATTAACTTTTCATTTTCCCAATAATTCCCATTTTTCAACTTTTTTTTATTCAACTTTCCAATTAATTTTCCAAGAATTTATGACAAAACTCTTTTAACGTTTTCTGAAATTTTCCATAATTTTCAAATCTTCTAAACTCTTCCATAACTGAATAAATTTTTTTACGTTTTTCCAAAATCATTTAGAATCCCCCGAACGCTACAAAAGACTCCCAAAATCTCTTAAAATCCTCCCAAAATCTTCAAAACAAAATTCTGTATTGTCCCATACTCTTCCAAAATCCTCCAGACTTTTTCAAGATCCTCCAAATTCTTTTCAATTCTTCCATAATGTTCAAAAAAATTTCGAACTCTTCTTCCAGAATCTTCAAAAATCTTCTAAAATCTTACACAACCTTCTAGAATCTTCTAGAGGTTTTCAAAATTCTCCAGAATCTTTTAACATCCTCCAAAATCTACAAAAGAATCCCAAAATTTTTAAAAATATTTTCGAGACTTCAAATCTTATCTGAAATCTCTAAAAATTGTCCAAAATATTCGAGATTGTTCCAGAATCTTCTACAATCTTCTAGATTCTTCTGGATTCTCCCATAATCTTTTACAGTTTTTTGTGTTTTCCTGTAATAAATCTTATAAAATCTTATAGAATATCCTGAAATTGTTTAATATTCTACAAAATATACTAGAATGTTCTAGAATCTTTAAGAATCCTCTTATAGCTTTTGAAAATTTTAAATTCCAGTACTTTTCAAAATTAAAGCCTTCAAATTCAATGATTTCAACAAATTAAATCGTTAAATTTTGATTCCTTGTGAAACCTAAAGCTTTCCAATTTTGTAAATTTTATTGTAAATTTCACATTCCAAGGCTTTTAAAAGTTAAATCGTTTAAATTTGATGATTTTTAATATCTAAACCTTGGACAATTGATGAACTAAGGTATTAAAAACCTATCCAGCCCCTATCCGGGATCTATCCAGGTTTTATCTGGAACCTATCTGGGATTTTAAACAGGGTAAATCGAGAATGTGATTTCTAACGTATTAAAATGCCTAAATTGTTTTTGATCATTTCCTAAATTCTTTTTTTGTGTTTTTCATTGATGAAAGAGTATATTATTTGATTTTATTTAAGAAAATAGAAAAAACCAAAAAGTTGGTATCTTTTTTGTCACTTTTGATCACTTTTTTGAAAAAAATGGTCGCTTTTTCCACTTTTTTTAAATCTTGAACATCGCCAGCAGGCCTGCTATAGTAATCTAGTACTATTTAAAAAAATTTTAAATCTCTCTCTAAAATATAAACGTACTTCTCTAATTCTAATTCTACGTAACAATTGCCTTAAAAATATTCTCAACTTTTAAAATTTATGCTTAATACATAAATCTAAATTTTATTGAAGCAAATACTACCACAATTTTCACTTTCGAGAATCGTCTTCAATGCCAATGACCAATCGTGTTACGTTCATGAAAAAAGAAGAAAAAAAGAATAAAAATGAAAAAGAAACTAAAAAGGCGTTTCAACAAAGCATGGAAGACCTGAATGAATCGTGGGAATCAATGGCGCGAAAGTTGTTTGAGGTAGGAAGCGTGTGATCGATCGAATCCTTCCCTGCGTAAACAAGGCTGTTTTAATGCAAGCAAGTGGATTGAATACGAATGAATCGCGATTGACAGACGACACACAGGACAGTTGTCATCACTTTCCGTCTTCATGGCATGTGCTACTGACTCATAGTCCGAGGCGTGATAAAAGGGTGTGATGCCATCTGATGCCATTGATTGTCAGCGGTGAGAAAAGACTTCATAAATTTTCAACTCTTCTATAAATAAACAATACATGAATCAATCGTTCAAAGCTCCTGCGTTCCGATCTGCGCCTGATTAAAAGATAAACATTTTCATAAATGTTGATAGTTTTCCAACCAAGAATGTAAATAGTTTTCATCAAACATTACTTTTATTATTTGTTAATGATTTATAATTTCATAACGAATTTTAAACTGTTTACATTTTTAGTTTAAATTTGGAAAGGAAACTCTAAGGAGGGAGCGTGGCTCAGTTGGAAAAGTGCTTGGGATTATTTTCCAGCACACTGGCTAGAGTAGAAGCTGTGTTTTTCGAGGGTTCGAATCCCGATGCAGAGAAGCAGAATTTTTCAATCCGATTACGAAAATACTGCTTTCTTTCCATGGATATTTGTTTCTCTTTCTCTAAAAATATTAAGAAAATATGTTCCGTTGATTTTCGTGATGATTGCTCAATTTTTTAATCTAAAATAGTGGAATAAATAATCAAAAGTTGGATAACTTGATCGTACTTGGAAGAGGGTTACTGAAGGAATGAGAAGGACCTGAAGACGGATCTGTCTGAATAAATTGAAATTCAGATCATGAAACCCACAGTCACATCCACAAGACTTACACAGACTTTTGATTATTCGTAAGAATTACCGTCGCCTCTGACCACGCATGCAGGAAAGTATAACTGACGTAATATTAATATCAAAAGACTACCTTGGCAAGGAAGTTACGAAGAACATACGTCATGAATTGCTTCGAACTCATAAAGATGAAGAGTGCACTTCATTCATTTTTTCCAATCTTAGCTTTAAATGACATTTTTTTCCTAATAATAAATTTTATTTACTATTCATTATTTATTTATTTAATTTATTCTATACAAAATGTATTCCTTCACATGGGTTTCTGAAAATGAATAGACCCAAGGAAGATAATATTTTTAACATTTTTTGGAAACTGATATTAGATAAATTAAGAAGGAATTATTATCCTTAATTTTTCAATTGAAGACTAAAAATCTTTTTAAAATATTGATCTTCGAACTTCTTTAATGCCCTTAGGTAGAATATAATCTACATTAATCAAATAGTATTAATATTTATTTAAAAGATTAAATAAATTTGAAAATCTTTTTATAAGCTCGAAAGAATTCCTCATAACTGAGAAAATCTTTTGAGCACTTATAACTTTTATTTTACTCTTTTTATATTTAAGGTCTAAATTAAAAATGAAAATATTGTGAGCTCATTAAGCTTCGCAAAATATAGTAAAATATTGCAAATAAAAATCATGAAATCGGTGACAATAGAATAAAATCATTTTTTAGCGTAAATAAAAGTAATGAAATCACTGAAATTTTCCAAATAAAATGAAATAGTTTGTGCAAGAAAGTAAAAATCCAAATATCCGAAAAAATCCAACAAAAAAATTCATAAGAAAATTTTAGTGGGCCAACGTCCTTTTTACTCTAAAGACAATAATAGTAGTTGTAACAAAATAATAGACGTCAATTAAAAAAGGACGTAGGCCTACTAAAATTGTCTTATGATTTTTTTAAATGGATTTTTTCGACGTTTGGATTTTTACTTTCTTGCAGAATCAATTTTATTTTACTTGGAAAATTTCAATGATTTCATTACTTTTATTTGCGCTAAAAAATTATTTTATTTTGTTATCACTGATTTCATGACTTTCATTTACAATATTTTACTATACTTGGCAAAGCTTAATGAGCTCACAATATTCTCATGTGAAATTTTTACGCCATCAATTAATTTTTTGAACTGATTTTTATATGATTTATCTTTAACAATTTAATTACATATTTTATTTTATTTAGTTTATATTTTAATAATTTTTGTACACTGATAAAAGAAATTCCTCCTCTTACAAACCAAATTGTGTAATGATTGTTATATTTAAGAACTAAAATAATATCCTTGTCTGGTCAGTTAAATGCAGCCAACGAATAAATTATTTCCATTTTTAGACGCCCAAAATTGGATTCATATTTTTAATCCTTTAAATATAGGATCCTCGTGCATTCAAATAAGGATTTGAAGTTGTACCGTGCAAATCAGATTACACGTGTCGTTACCGACAAGGGAACTGCACACACTGAATTGAAATTACTTCTCGATGAATCAGCACTAACAGGCAAGCTGATTTCGTTCGTGGCAAGAAACGATCTTGAACTTTGAAAATTGTCATAATTTAGATATGTCAAGGAATTATAAAATCAATATATAATTAATAAGAAGCATTATAATAATTATCAATTTATTTTTTTTAATTTAAAGCATAAAAATAAAATTACTTCCAATATTGCACAGAGTATAATTTTATATATTTTGATATCAATAAATGTTACTTGTCACGAATATCCTGAACTGACACAAGTTCTTTTTGTCTAAGCAGTTTCTCTGTGTTTATTTTCAAGTTTATGGCCTTCCTTTGATCGTAGAAAATTTACATAAACTTGTTACCCATTTAAAGCAAACTACTACTTTTAAAAAGTTGGTAAAAGAAAAGTTTAACCGTATTCTGGGAATTTCTGGACATTTGATTTCACACTGCGTTTTTGGTACTTCAATTGGGGCCCAGATTTCCAAAATTCCAAATGATGATCTAAATTAATTAAAGATATTCTTTTGCATGATTTTCTGAAATTGACAATAATTATGTATAAAATATTTTTAGCAACAAAAATTTTAAGCATCTTATCTATTTATAACGTAATATTATTATAGGTTCATAAAAATTTTTTCTTCTTCATTTTGCAGATAAATCAAGCAAGTTTCTTTAAAAAGTGATCAATACAATTCATGAATCAGATCTACTTAAATAATCGAATTTATTTCAATCCCTTCTAAAAATTATTTATATAAACACCGTAAATTAATAACAATACTCATTATTTTAATTCAGCACAATTTACAACTTTACTTGTCATACGGACCACGAATAAAGAAGTAGTCGGCAAGTCTAAAAGTCCGGGTCAGAGTCCGCATTACATCTCGCTTGAGATCGTCTTCAAATTTTAAATTGAAGAGCGGCGATCAGAAGCAAAGGTATCAACAAATTCTAATGTCAGTAGCATTTGCGTGGGGATATAAATACTCGCATTTGCGAATTTATGTTACACGAGGCCTGAGCATTTTGTCAATTGGCAATCGCTCTCCTCGCCGCTAAGGGGCTAATTCAGTAGTCATGCTACAGAATAAGACACAAATTTAGTGCCAGTCTTTTCAGCGAAGTCGTAAAATAGATGTAGATGTACCGATCGACATAAACGATTTTGTATCAACTGCTACGGATTCGGAATCGATAAAATCGATCACGCGCATCCCTCCGGACATTTACACCTTTTGCAGATCCGATTGAACTTCAATCGTTTAGGCTTAGACTGTCGTCATTGTTTTCAATTGTCTTCTGCACTCTGACGCACTGAATTTGCATTGACGATGGATTCTCATTTTCTGATTTCATCAGACTCTACAACACCAATGAAGTTCATATTCTTGCGACATATCCACGGTGAAAAAGAATACTTAAAATTGTTACACCTTAAAATGGTTTGGGTTAAATTCAGTAAGATTTGCCTGGATTTAAACAAAATTGATTCTGAATTTAAGACTCAATTCTGAAATTCAGGTAGCGTGGTATTAAATTTAGACCAATATTGCTTAAATGAAGACAAAATTTTACTGAATTTAATCCAAACTATTTTAAGATGAACAATTTTAAGCATTCTTGTTTACTGTGTTGCATTCCTATCTTTTATATGTAATTGGCATGATATTTCATTAATTCGGTAGCAATTCAATTTGCTATTATGTTTCTAGGATTAACATTTAAATTTGTCAAAAATATCATTTTCATCACGAAAATTGTATTTTTGAGGCAGCATTTAGAATCATCTGATGTAGTTCTCCTAAGTAGTGAACTTCATTAATTTGTCCTAAATTTTGAAAGAATCGAAAAGCGTTTTAACTTTTCAAAAAACTTTTCAATAGCATGCATTGAATTCGTTTTCCTACTTTTGCTACTTTTAAATAGCATTGAAAAACGAATTTTTACATAATCTATTTTACTGCACAATTTGCCAATTTACAAAAATTATTGAAGCAACAAATTTCTACTAAGTATTTTATAGATTAAAATCATGATTATTTTTAAAAAAAGACAATTGACGTAAAAGTTGTCTCCCGTCTTTTATTCTCGAGATTTTGTTACACATTATATCTCATAAAAGCTTTCTGTCGAATTTTCAGCAAACATTTTGAGCCTAAATAAAAAAGCAAAATGAGTGCAAACATTTCGTCCCAAGGTTTAAAATTGATCAACATCTTACGTACGAGACTCGTAAAAAAACGGATTTCATTATTTGGCGCGAGCGTACGTCCAAACCTGGAAAAAATATCCACGAAAGTGGGGTAAGTTTCACGATTACAAAAACATATATTCAATTTTCTTAATTTAATATAGAATAATATCATTTTGATTGAAAAATGCTAAAATTGAATTGATAAACTATTCTCTTTGTTTTTTGCAGCGACATATCGTACGGAATTCTTGTGACGACCTTATGTTTTGGGTACCCATATTTTCTGTATAGATTTTTTTGGGACGATGTAGACTTTACAATTAAAAATAATCAGTCTACTGGAGGCAAAAATCATATGACTTCATTAGCTACTGAAATATCAGCTAAGAATATTCCAGCAACTTAAATTGACAAATACATTTATTTCACATAAAAAAGAATATTGTGTTGTAAAAATCCAAAGGCAGAAAATAAAATAATTTGTTTATTTTAACCAAAAAAAATTGGTGGAATTTTCTTACTATCATTTTTTTACACATCTTTTCAATTACAGTAAAATAGTTTTAATGGATTATAAAATTTACACAGATTCAGGAACGGAGGTTTTGTTTAAAATAATTCCAGTTTTATTTTATATTCATTGAAACCATGAAACTTTTTTAACTTTTTAACTTTTTTAACTTTTAACTTTTTAACTTTTTTAATTTAATTTACTATCAATAGGAATTTAAGAATTTGAAAATTTCACAATCTAAGTAAAATAATTTAAATGAAAAATGATTATTTTTCGAAAAAAAAAATAAATGAGGTTAAAGTTCCCGTGCATCTTTTGTTTTTGACATTTTAATATACAACATATTTCATAAGAGCTTTCTGTCAAGGTTATTTTTTATCATTCGGTTTAAATCCAATTAAAGTAAAATGTGTTCAAACATTTCGTCTAACATTTTTAAATCAATGAATGGTTTTTGTACGAGACTGGTAAGAAAACCGACGTCACCAATTATCAGACATACAAATTCACAATGTAATAATGAGAAAAATCAGCATGAAGATGAATCTACCTTCGTACAGTGAGTAAAAAATTAAAGCGTAAATTTTAATTAATCTCAATAATTAATTATATTTTATTGAAAAAAATAACAAGATTTTTGTATAATTTCTCCTCATTTTAGATGTCATCGCAAGGAATAAATCACTTTTATTTGAATCTTTCAAAGAGAATTTTTCATTTCCAACTGTTGTACAAAAAATTCAAATTATGAAAAATATTAATTATAAAAAAATTGAATTTGAATTTTATTTCATTTCTATTTTCTCTATTTATTTTCTCGTAGAGATTTGCCAATGATACTTAAGGGAATAGGAGCAATAGTCGTGATATTAGGTTCTTATTCGTACTTGATATTTCAAAATGAAGTTGAGATGGGACCAAGAGAATATCTTAACTCGAGAGAAGATAATTCGAAAGATTAATTATTACACGCTCAAGTATCAGCTGAAAAATTTCCAGTCACTTCAATTTTCAAACTTTGTTTCCAAATCATAAGGTAAATTTAACAAAAAAAAAAACAAAGTTCTTTTGAAAAATCCCGAATTTAGAAAATAAAGTACTTTGTTAATTTCACAAAAACGTAACATTTCATTGAGCCAATTCAATCTTTTTGTTCTTTATATTATAAAATCTGTTAATTTAATTGTGTAAAATAAAATAAAATAAATAAATCAAAAGTAAACAAATTCAGTACAATTTTTAAGATTCTTAAAAAAGGAATTTTAAAAAACAATTTTATAAAAGGAACATTGTACTGCAGTTTGGAATCGTGGTGCTCCACACGTTTCACACACAAGTTTGAGCGAAATTTGCATTGTTAATCGTGCATGAGAAAATCTTGTTTATACGTTCATGGTGCGTTCACTACCGGAAGTGTATATTTGATCTCGTCCTCCTAAATCAAAGTAAGATTTATAGAAGTACGCAGTTAATACACACTTCAGAATGCCCTTTTCGTATACATCAAAGGAAAAATATTAAAAACTACCTACGTCAGAGTCAAGTCTAATCACGAAATCCTTTACCTTTAAAACATGTGCCACTGGCTGAGTGGAACGTGCAGAATACAAAATTCTTCGTATTTCTCTACAAAGGGAGCGATTCTGCATTCCGCATAAATTCGCACCGTTCTCCTCAAAAAGACTGATTCATCAATTTCCGTAACTTATGATCCTATTTTTATGTAATTTATGACCACTTTTTATTTCCTTTCTTAAATTGTACACGTACTACAAAAAAGAACAAAATCTTATATTTTGTATTGAAAAAACGTTTCAAAGTAACATGCAATTATCATTATTCCTAGTATGTCACCTGTAATTAAATTAATTATACAAAATGTATATACATATAATGTATAATTAAATGAACTACTTTCTGAGCAAACCCTAAATCTATAACTACTTATTACGAAAGTTAAATTATATGATACATATATCAGTTTTTTAATTTCTGTTTAATCCTTGATGATGATCGACAAAGAATAATCTGGACCTCGAATATGCAGGTAGTCCTAAATTTCTACGTATTCTTGGATTAATCACTGGATAGGGCATATCATCGTATCTTCTCGTATTGTAATTAAAATTGGGCATTTGATTAAACATCCCAGGCCTTGGGTTCAACTCATTTTCAACCGGATTGAAAACCATAGGTCTATTTTCTACTCCAGGATAAATTATTGGCTGCCAAAAATTCTGCATTTCCGAAAATCTAAAATTCGGATTTTTCAAAAATTTTTGGATTTCCT
This sequence comes from Euceroptres primus, assembly GCA_037177015.1. Lineage (NCBI taxonomy): Eukaryota > Metazoa > Arthropoda > Insecta > Hymenoptera > Figitidae > Euceroptres > Euceroptres primus. The sequence continues at coordinate 7,593 of JBAGKK010174191.1, read as the reverse complement.
TATTATCTTTCATACTCGAATGCTGAGGATCTTCACTTTTTCGAGATTGTTTTTTGAGTCGCTCATCAGTTACATGCCTCAGATATTTAAGTGCCAAATACAATAACTGTCGCTTCCTTTTCAAATCAGTGACACTTTTGGAATTCGTCACATTGTTAATAATTCCCTTTAAAAAATCATTCGCTTTTTCATACTTTAAATCAGTATGATTTTGTCCATAATATAAAACCGAATTATTAAGGTGATTTTGATTTTTCATCTTCATGCGCTTTGGAATTTTTTGTATCTGTAATTTCTGCAAATTCTGAGTGTTTTGTGATTTTTGAGTTGGTTCATTGTTAGTCACTCGAGTCCCTTCAGTAGTTTGTATTTTTTGAGTTTGTGAAACTGGATTTCTAAAAGTTTGTCTTGAGACTTCAGAATCTGGAATTTGGTCATTACTTATACTTCTTGTTTTAAAATCGGAATCCGGCTTTTGATCCCGAGGTTTAGAATCTGCTGGCATGCGAACATGAAGTTCTAAAATTGGAATCACATTGTTTTGACCATCTGTATTATCCTGATGTTTCAAAACAATATAGACAGAAACTACTGATGATTTATCCTCACTTTCACCATTTTTAACAGCCCTGCTAACCCTAATTGGATCAAATCCACTTTCAATCGAATCCTCCGCTCTCTTCATGTCAAAATTAATTACTGGAAAATCTGGAAACGGATCTTCCTCATTTGCTTCACTTATCGATTTTTTTGCTAATTTATTTGCAGTTTTTATTGGCTGTTCATCATTATTTAAAGGAACTTCATTTGCCAAATTTTTCGCATTATTAATATCCTCTTCTGCGTTCAAGGTTCGAACTTTCGACCAATTCTCAGTTGGCGAAAACATCCGATTAGACATGCCTCTATAAATTTTTGACATTGAATCCTTTTCTTCAATTTGCTTCAATTTCTTGAACAGTTGTCTCTCATTTCTGAAATATGACCATGTTTGCGAATCCGCACGATCTTCTGTCGTACTTTTCTGCTTTGTACGTCTAGCACTTAATTTATTTTTGATGGGTTGACTATTATGTTCGGTAAAGTCAGTTTTGTGTTTTAGCATGTCAGTAGTTCCTTTTGAGTAGTTCTCTTCTAATTCTGTTTTATATGTATGTCGCGAAGACCAGGGAATTTGAACCTTTTGAACCTGAGCTTGATCTTCATTGGTTCCATCTTGAGTTTTACTCCCTTCAAATAATGAATGGGTTTTTTCCTTCTTATAAACTGGATTTTTATCAAAAGTTTTTGTCGTCTGATAATTTGATGTCTGATGAGTTGCTGGCTTTCGACCTTGCACCGAACTTACCAGCTTGATTGTAGGTCGTGATTTTTTCTTGTACTCAAAGCTTCCAAGTCGAAGTTGCACTCTTTCTCCATGAAATCTGATTGCTGTTCCGTTCAGTGAATTCAATATATTTTTAAACGCTTTGTGCCACGTTGATCCTGATCCTGAACCAAAATCGTACTGTTCTGGATTTGGTAATTTTTCTCGAACAAATTTTTTCACATAGTTTTTTAATTGTGCCTCCTTGATATCAATTCTGATACCTTTCACTAGGTTCTTAAAAATATTGAATAAAGACTCTTCCTTATTTTTTTCAACGTTAGTTTCAACACTTTTATAATTTATATTCCCATTTTCATTCTCATTTTTATTTTCATTGATGTTCTCATTAGTGTTTTCACTGCTTATATCAGAAGGCATCCTGGAACTTCTGAAGGAATCAACTGGTAGCAAAACAGGAACTTCTTTGCATGGTTGCTGTAAATATTCTGGTTCTAACTCAGCAGATGAAACCGATTCTGAATTTGATCTTTTTACATTTTTTACCTCCTTTTGGCATAGTGTAGAATCTTGATTCGCATTTCTTGGTGGAAAGGAAGTAGTAGTAGTTATTTGAGTAAAATCTTCATTTTGAGCTTTTGTATCACGTTGAATATAATTTTTTTGAATCAAAGACTGATTGTTCTTTGCCTGCATTACTGCCTCTGGCAAATTCTGACGAGCAATCAAATTAAAGTCTACTGTTTGTGCATTAGGATTTTTCCCAACGAACATATCCTTGAGAAATCTTCCAAGTTGAAGCATTGAGTCCTTATCATAAGGGTCAAATTTTTTTGAATTAATATCAAAGTAACCAATACTATTTTCAGTAGTTTGAAGCTTGGATTTATCCTGTGTCACTTCTGGATTACCATTTTGGTCAAATGTTCTGTATGATGGGGAAATAGGGGCTAAAGAAACGCCTGAACCATCATCGAAAAGTTCTACTTTTAATGGAGCTTCAAATGCATAATAAGGTTGAATTGAACTCGATGAGTAATCCTGGGGTCTTGGATGATCTTGATTAATTTTTAAATTTTGAATTTTATTTTTTTGTTCACTAACTCTCCCAGGATATACATTCGTAACTGATTTTCTTCCAGACGATTCTACTGTTTTATTTGATGAACTGTTTTTCCCTAATGATTGTTTCATTAATTTGAATTCTTCACCTAGAATCCTCTGAAGAATTGCAGAAACATCATTATTAGATGTATCATTTTCTATATTTGAATTCTTCACTGACGATAGAGTTTCATTTATGTTTAGCGATTTTAAAAGCTTTTCATAATCGTAACTTGATTGTTTACTTTCAATAGTTTTAGTAGCTTTCGATGATAAAGTATCGTAATAATCAATATCGTCTCCATATAAACCACCATTTGAAACGCTTTCTACATTTGCTGTAGTTGTTGGTAAATATTTGATTTTGCTTCCACCTGTTGGAATAGGTTTTTTACTTTTAGCTTTTGGAGTTTTCTTTCCCTTCACTGAACCTTTGTTTTTATTTTTCGATGTTTTATCTATCACTTTTGCTGAAGTTGCAACAGTTTTAGTAGTTGCTTTGGGTTTAGGACTTTCAGAAAAAATTTGTTTATCTTCTGATTTTGGAGTCATTTCTTCAGCACTGACCACCCTAATACCAAACTGCGGCAAAGATGGTAGTGTAAATTGTATTAAAGGACTGAAAAATTCAGTAATCAAATTTTGGGAATTAGTTTCATTTACCTCCATTCGATTGACCTTTTCGTCCTCTTTTTCATTATCCGATTTTCCTTTATCATTAAGAACTATTTTCTCATCATTAAATCTTGCAGAAATTTCTTGGTTTATGGACTGGGTTGTCTTCTCGAGTAAATAAGTCACTTGTTGTGGAGTTGAATAGGACACTGAACTCGTATAATAAGATTCGGTGCTATGAAATATTTTCATGTTACTGATATCCTCGTAAACGTGAGACACGTTCTCTTCTGTTTCCTTGGAAGAATTCTGACTTAACGCAATTGCAGGCGTTTTTACCGGTTTCATGTTAGCAAGACTCGAATACAAATTCAGAAACTCAGAATTCTTGAGAAAATCTTCTTGCACTCGGTGCGAAATGCAATGCCCTTTCCCTGGAAATATAGCATAAAAATAAACGTGATTTGAATGTAGTGAAAAATACATTTAAAATTCATTTTTAAAATTGTGAGATTATTAGATTATTAGATAATTATAAACTTACATGGTTGACAAACGTAGGTTTGATTTTTCTTACAACTGAGTCCATAAACTACTGGTGTCTTGTAATTTTCTCGGTCCAAATTTAAACAATTTTCATTTTTGGTATTATAATAGACAGGACACCATGGAATGAAACCTGATTCCGGTATTCGATCTCCTGTGCTTACCCAGTACCAAATTCCATGACTGATTTTTCCTCCGGAAATTGAGTTATTTTCTCTGCGATATCCATCGGTCCAAATGTGACGTAATTCTTTAATTGTTAAAAGTGATATTAAATAATATTAGGTTAAAGTTGTTTTTTTGATTCGATAAAAATAGTCCTCAGATATTTTAAACTTTAAATGATGAAGGAAATAATTCCTTAAAATTATGAGAGTTCGTTCGAACTAAAAATATTTATGGAAACTGAAAAATAAAAGAGTTAAAAAATTCTACAAACCTTCTTTATAATCTACCATGAGATTCATCATGTGATCTATGATCTGGGGTGAATCCAAAATAACCAAAGAAGCATTTATTGCCTGACAAGATCGTCTGGCATCGAGCCACTCCAAAGGATAAAATCCTATCCAATATTGACAACCATCAACTTCGATTGGTATTGGTGATTTGCTGATTAATTTCATCGAAGCTAAAAGATAGATCGGCTGAGGCTAATTAATAAATTCAAATTTAAATCTTAATATAAAAGTTGTGACATTTTTTAGAAGATATTAAAAAACATGTTTGAGTATCCTTTTGGAATTATCTCATCTTTTAAAAATAATTATTGATAATTAAATAAAATTTTTTATGTCAAAATTCAATTCGAATTGAAATAATTGAATTTAGACTACAACATAATTTTATGCACACATGTTTAGATTTAGAGTACGACTTACGTTTCTGGCATAAAATATGTCGTTTACGATCACATTTAGCACTGACATAAATTGGATCTTCACAAACATGTCTGTCTAATAATAAACATCCAGTGGAAAGTTTAGTGTCATTTGACCATAATTCATTGACAGTTATTTTGTTACTAGATGTCACCCATTCCCATTCATCATTTTTTAAATATCCACCAATCCATGCATTTTCCATTGCATCTAGAATATATTATATTATATTTCAATATCATATTCCAACGTTTATTTTTATTTAATATTTATATTTTTAATTTAATTTAAATTTACTAATTAAAGTTTCATTTAAGCTTCTTATTAATACGTTAGAAAAATAATGTTCGAAGTCTTTTACAATAAAGAAATTTTGATTTGATAAAAATGTTTATGAAAAATGAATGGAATAAAATAAAATTAGATAAAAATTAATTACCAGGTCTAGTTCTTAACATATACGTAGCTACAGCTTGGGCTACCTTTTTAGATTTCACTTCAGCAATTTGAAGTCCTTTTTGCCTACATTGAACGACAGCCTCTGCCCAAGTTGCTTTTGCTGAATAAAGAGTGTATTCTTCATCATCCACTTTTATCACATCTACTTCTTTTGCTTTGATTCCAAATCTATCAAGTTCTAAATATTTTTAAAAACACTTCAGTGTAGTAAAATGAAATAACTGTGATATGAAAATTAAAGTATAAATAATCAGTTTAATTTTAAATTATGAACTGTCATAATTTAATCTTGCATATCATGGTATTGAATCATAGTAATTAAAATAATATTCATTTTCTAGAATCTACCTCGTTGACAAATGAAAGGTCTCTTTTTGGAACACTGAAGAGGAACAAATGATGGAATGCTATGCCTTTTTCGATATATTGTTAAACAGGTATTATTATTCGAAACGAAACCTGAAGAATCCCATACACTGACATCTCCATAAAAAGTACGATCAAGTGTCAATTTTTTGTTCTTATCACCCCAATACCATACTTTTTCGTTATCTGATTGAGCACCAATCCAGAATTCTCCCAATTCTACAGTTCAAAAAATCATATAATTTTTTACAATATTTTTATTGAATTAATGAATAATATTTCTTTGCAATAAATAATTCTTAAAGTCCAGTTAATAAATAATATATTTTTATAAACTTGCCTAAGGTGCTTGTCATCGCTTTAGCTACAAAATCTGCCTTTTCTTTTGTGTTCAAAACTGCAAGTTGTGCTTTAAAATTCAAGCAAATTACATAAGCCTCGTCAAAAGTAACTTTATATCCCAAAAATAAATATTCAACATCATCGAAATAAAAAACTTCCACTTGCTCATGTTCCGAATCTGGATCTGCTAAAATAAAACTAGTTTTAATTTACACACATTAAAAGAATTTGAAAAACTTGTATTCTATATTTATTGGAAGTTAATTATATTCTAGTTACTATTTTATTAATTTTATACTTAGGGAATTGTTGGTGGTTTCCTTGGTTACTTGGCACGCAAAAATTAAGAATAAAGCGATTATTAACATATTTCAGATTCCAAAATATCATTTAATTTAGTGCACTTTTCTGAACAATTGAATTTTCAGTCTCACGAACGTCAATCCTTTTTTGCTCTGGGGTGCTTATCGCTAAATCTTAGCCTGATTATCAGTATTTTCAAACAAATGAATTCAATGGCGAATGCAAACGTCAATACTCTGCCTGCCGAGAAATGGCTAACAGTAAATTAAAAAGTACTTAAAACAGCACTTATCGAGTGTGCTGAAAAATGAAAAATATCATTCGAGGAAAGAATTTTCTTCCATCGAAAAATATTTATTGATAAGTCGAATTATCATTGAATGAAGCAGTTATTTTTTAAGTCAATCATAATTTTTTGTTACGACAAAATATCTTTTAAGGTAGTTTCAATAAATATTTCTCTATTGGTAATATAGAATCTGTATTCTCTAATTTATTCAGCAAATTAATTGATTAAATTAATGATTTTCTTCTTATAAGTACTTACAGAGAAATGTTGAAAATCACTAAATTACTCTCTAAATCTGAATCAGTGAGAAGTGTGTCACTGGATCAAATCAGTAAGAATTTTCACTGACAATCAGTGAAATTTCACTGAAAACAGTGAAATCTCATCAGTGAAAATCCTTACTGATTTGATTTAGTGACACACTTCTCACTGATTCAGATTTAGAGAGTATACAATTTTCTAGAGATCATTCAAAATATTTTGAAAGTAGTATAATTTAATTACTTTTTTTAATAACTAATTTTTATTTTTTGTTTCTTTTTATATTTATAATCATCGTAAAAGAATGCAAAAATCTTTATTACTGGATTTGAATAGTGCAAGTAGGCTAAGCCACCTGGAAGGCAATGTGGAAACTACGTTGAGTTCTCGCATGTGGAACTCAATCAATAATATTTTTAATAATATTGAAAATTCAGTACAAAAGAATTTTTTTATAATTTGATTAGAATTAAACAAGGTTTCAAATATAAGTTTTAAATGTTATTCTTTTCTAAATGGATTAATTCTTGCTTTGATTTCCGATCAATAATAAGGCAGGTCTAATCTGCGGATGGTAAACTGAGTCTGTTTCTTAACATGTTTGTAGTGATTTTTAGTTAATGAAAAAAAAATTTATTATAAGATATTTCAGAGTTTTAACTTAGCATCAATGATTGTTTCAAATTGTATTTACGCATTACGTATTGCAAATCATATTCCAAGTTAAATTTATTTTAATATTGACAATTATTTTCCGTTATTACATATATTATTACAAAAGAAAGATGCTTTAGTTTATATATTACGCATTAAAGTACATAAATATTATGTTAATTTGCATTCAATGATGCTGAAATGCATTTTCTGACCAAACACGGTTCGTTCTTATAGTAGTTCTCTCTTTTATTCGTTTTGTTTTGAACTGTATTACCCGAAGTCCTAGACTCCTAGAGAGAATGCAATTTTCTACAAGACATTGTGAAGGGTAAAATGAAGGTGCGTAAGTGCTGCGGAAAAGAAACGGTGCGTTTCTTTTAAACTTCTCAGATGCATTATCTCATTCACCATTAGTGTAACAGTTTATTTGCAAAAATTTAGAA
>JBAGKK010174094.1:0-23297 GCA_037177015.1 Euceroptres primus | reverse complement strand
ATAGAATTCTGGAAGAGCAAAGCTTGGATAAGGTTAATTGTGGACTGTCTATAGACTTGAATCGAGGTAAATTTAAGGAGGTTGGCTCCCGAAGCTTCCGTATGCTAGTACACGAAGCAAGCGAAGTCATTAGGTGCATCCTCAGCGGAACGGTGCGCGGTGCGGTGTGCGAATGCTTGTTTAGTTTCATGTGTATTTCTGAAGGTTACATGCGCTTCAATTATTTATTGACTGAAAATGAATTCACTTTAAGACATTTAAGGTGAATAGCACATTATAGAAAAATGTGGATATAGTTGTGTTTTAGAATTTCTAATACAAAATAACACAGCAAAAGTATTTTATAATTTCATTTTGTTTTCAGAAACTGAAAGTTCAAAGTTTCTTCCAATTTCCTTTCGCTTGGTTTCGAAAATGGAAACAAAACAGAAAGCTCTGTTTAGTTTCAAACGAATTAGAGAGTTTTATTTAGTTCCTGAAAAGCAAAGGAAATAAGAAGAGAATTTTATGGAGTTTCCTTTGAAAGGAATACGCAATGTTCAATAAAATCAAACAATGAAAAACATGTTGATACACAAACGAGAATTCAGAGAACATCAAACGCTCCTTTGCTACTTATGCTACTCAGATACAATTTTCTAAAAAAATGTATATTTTAAAAGAGAATTCAAATAAAGCCAAACATATATTTTATAATAGAGTAAAGTTACCTAAAGTGGACCCGTCTCCTAAAGTGACCCCCATGTATATTTTCGTTTCGAGACATTCAACATCATTACTTCATAATAACAAAACATACTTAGTTTACCTTACAATATGTAGCATACTAAGTTTTGAAACGGCAAAATACTTTCAAAACTTGAAATTTTCGGTTTCTACTACGTTAAAATGGAGAAAAATTAATCAATTTTTTCTAGACACCAAATAAATCGCTTTGCATTTCAATTGTTTTCTGCTACAAATTTAACCCAACTCTATCAATCTGCGATATTACAAAGTTTAAATAGGTATATTAATATAGTGAAGGCCTTTTACGGTTGTTTAAAAATATTAATATTCTAAGTACCAGAAAAAATTAAAACATTTAAATAGGTATTGTGGTTAAACGCGAAATATGAATTTTAAACAAATGTATACAGAGCATCCTAATGTGGCATCCTATGAGGTTTCCTAAAGTGGACCCCTACATTTTGTATGGTAACTGGCATTTGACATCGAAAAAATCAAAATCTCAGCTGGTGATATCACATGTTACAAAAAGTATTTTGCTCTACAAAATATAACAGGGATAAATTTATGACCCTGAAGTTCCCTATATCTATGGATTCGGAACTTTCTGCAATTGTTATAAACAAACTAAGCGTCCGATCGAAAAACCAAAAACACCCTCGGATTCGTCTCCGAAATATCTAGGTAGGCCTTTCTTTGTTTTATTTTAAAACCATTTTAAACAATTGTAGAATCGGACGCTTTGTTTGTTTATAACAATTGCAGAAAGTTCCGATTTCGATTATGAAGCCAAACCAATGCACGCCTATGTTGAACGTCGTACAAAAATTGTTAACAACATTGTATAAAAAAAATAGTTTTCTTAGATATTCCTAAAGCGAATCTAAAGGTGTTTTCCGTTTTTTGATTGGACGCATAGTTTATTTATAGCAATTGCAGAATATTTAAAAATAATGTCATTGTTTAAAATTTTTTTTAGAAATAATAAAAAAAGCAGACCTAGATATTTCGGAGACGAATCCGACGGTGTTTTTGGTTTTTCGATCGGACGCTTAGTTTTGTTTATAACAATTTGCAGAAAGTTCCGAATCAATATATGGAGGCAAACCAATGTACGCCTATGTTGAATGACGTTCAAAAATTGTTAACAACATTGTTAAAAAAAAAGTTCTCTTAGATATTTCTAAAGCGAATCCAAAGGTGTTTTCCGTTTTTTTATTGGACGCATAGTTTATTTATAACAATTGCAGAATGTTTAAAAATAATGTCATTGTTTAAAAAATTGTTTAAAAAAAGACGAATCTAGATATTTTGGAGAAGAATCCAATGGTGTTTTTGGTTTTTCGATAACATGTTTAATTTGTCTATAACAATTGCAGAATGTTTAAAATAATGTCATTGTTTAAAAAATTGTTTAAAAAAAGACGAATCTAGATATTTTGGAGAAGAATCCAATGGTGTTTTTGGTTTTTCGATAACATGTTTAATTTGTCTATAACAATTGCAGAATGTTTAAAAATAATGTAATTGTTTTAAAAAAAAAACAAAAAAGACGCACCTAGATATTTCGGAGCGAACCCGAGGGTTTTTTTAGTATTTTTATCGGATGCTTAGTTTGTTAATAACAATAGTAATAATTTCCAAATCCATATATGGAGCCAAACCAATGTACGCCTATGTTGAATGACGTACAAAAATTGTTAACAACATTGTTTTTAAAAAAAGTTCTCTTAGATATTTCAAAAGCGAATCCAAAGGGATTTTCCGTTTTTTGAATGGACGCATAGTTCATTTATAAAAATTGCAGAATGTTTAAAAATAATGTTATTGTTTTAAAAACAAGCGCATCTATATATTTTGGAGAAGAATCCAACGGTGTTTTGGGTTTTTTGATCAGAAGATTAGTTTGTTTATAACAATTGCAGAATGTTTAAAAATAATGTAATTGTTTAAAAAATGGTTTTAAAAAAACAAAAAAGGCGCACTTAGATATATTGGAGACGAATCCGAGGGTGTTTTTGGTTTTTCGATCGGACGCTTAGTTTGTTTGTGACAATTGCAGAAAGTGCCGACTTCAGGTCGTATTAGTTGATGTACCTAAAATTATTTGCTTTAGATTTAATAGAGCATTTTATAAAATTCCAGACTTAAAAAAAGGTAGGGGGTTCACTTTAAGCAACCATACTCTACAATTTAAAATACATTGGAACTAGAATATAATGTTCTATTACTATTTAAACAAAACTGAGGACATCTTTCGTGACCATTTCAACCTTATATAATTTTCCAAAGAAAGATCTTTTGAACGAGAAACACCTGAAATTATTTTAAATTTTCTTTCTTCTCGAATAACTCCTCTTGAATAATAAAATTGTTTTATTATTATTATTATTCAACCCATTCGTCACCATTAACAATAAATCTAAATATTTTACCCTTATTTGCTAAAGAAGTCAGTCTTAAGTGAATCCTGTTAAAAGTGTGGTTCTTGTTCTATTAATGGAACAAAGGTACGATTGATCCAGCCAAGTATCTTGAGAACATTGTTTTATTTTTTATTCAAGAGGTGGCACTTACAAAAAGAAAATAACAGGAAAGAAATGTATGGACGAACTCTGCGGTTTATCCTAGAATAGTTTGCGTATACTGGGTGTGAAACGAACGTCGCTGCAACAGTTTTGAATCGTGTATTTCATCCAGTGCAGCCGCACAAAGATATAACACGTGCGTTAAACCTAAACATCGTCGAGATGGTTGCACTTGGCAAGAATCATCGCTTGCGAATAGCTCGCTAAAAGGAAAAACGTGCCGGAATACTTTTCTCCAGTGTGGGTCGAGTTTCAGCATTAGCCGTGTCTATACTCATAGGTATTGGTATCCATATGGAACCGGCAGCGAGCTTTATCGCCCGTTTAATAAAAATAGAAGGCGCAGACCTCGAATGAGAAACGGTACGTCCGTGCCGACCGCTGTCTCTCCTTGGAATTCCTAGTTTGATTTCTCTTCTCCCCCGAAATACATACACGTACTTTTGCAAATGCAACTTCGCCAACCTCGACACCGTTATTAAACTCATGCAGCTGATACATGCGGCTAAAATGACTCGCTTCAACATCGCCCATACCAATTGAAATTAAAGCTGATTCATCTTTGAATTCCGATCATAATATGAAAAAAAATGTCATTAAATTCTGAAAGAAATTTCAAAACTGATCTGACTTCGTAGATTGCGAATCCGTCGATGGGCCTCGTTTACAGAAATCTTTCGGAAAATTGACAGCTCGTTTCTTAAACTAAGATTTGGACAATAAGTTACGGTTTTCGTGCAAAAGAATCGTGAAAAGAATCTCGTTCGTCAATGTTTGTTGCATAATTTTTAAAAACATAGGCCATGTCATGATCGATGTAAAGGTCATTAAGAATGCATTAAATGCAAGACTCAGAACTTATTCTACGGTATTTTCTTTGGCAGTTCCTGGGAACTCCTCACATTCGGATTCGTTGCTTACAACTCGGTAGAATCGCCACTTCGCCCGGACAATAGACGAAGCACATACCACGAGAATAGTGAATGTAGTTGAATGTAGATAGGTATGTTTAGCAAGAATAATGGCGAGAGATTCACATTTCCAGTGCTCATGGACCAAGGGTAGATAAATCCCGAACAGAATATTCTCCTCTTTCGGTCCGCACGTCTAGTCCATGAAAAGAAAATCGGAAGGATTCTCCCGAAGTTTGGCGTTCTTTGAAGCAATTCCCAGTCATTCTTTTGTCCTTACATGCTAGACATAAAATCGCCTGAGGTTGTAACGCTTTTGATTGAGTCTCGCTCGAATCTTCTTCACGATCACTGGCGGCATGAATTTGCCTTTTTTTACCTAAGATTAACTACGGTCTAGTTATGGAGTTTTCCTGGATTACAAGAGTCGCCTTGTAAACGCACCGACTGGCGACGCTAGTAACGCGGTAACGAATTTTTTTTTAATCACAACACTCGTACACTTACAATCATCTTCAGTTGTCTCAAATCTGTTATCAGAACAACTGCACTTCAATGGCGCAATGCACTGTGTCTTTATCTCGTAACCATATTAACGAATGAGAACATACATAAGCACAAAGTACGTCCTCTATATATCTCCACTGCGTTTCATTAAATATAAATCAATATATATTTTTATTTATATATAAAAACCACGTAATTTCACGTCGATCAACAATCATCACTTCGGCTCTGCCAATTTCAGTTCCTTCAGCTGAATTTCTTTATTCTTTTTTTTTCTTAAGCTTCTTGACTAGCGTTCCTTCCAGACGTGAGTTGCTTGGGGTCTGCAATTAGGCATGTCCTAACTATCTCAGCAGTAGATGAATTGAGACCAGACAACCCAAAAGCAGGGCAACAATAGGACAGCAGGCACGACTATTTTCCGATGTCACTGCAACAATTTTTAAATATTATGCAATTAAAAATAAAACTAGTTCTCAATTTACAAATTACCTTCTTGATATTTTTTCACATTTAATCGAAATTTTATTTATCTGAAAATCCAAGAGTATAGAAATTAGGGAATTTGAAAATCAAGAGGACAATTTTTTACCTTTAGAGAGTTTTTAGTAATACTTTGAAATTAGAAAAACGACTCTTTTAATTTAAGTTTTTCATCCACTTGTGTGGGATAGTATTTCTAAGTGAAAATGGAGCATTCGATATTTCGCTGCAATTTATTTAGAAGCTCTTTAGAATATTTTGCGCTTTTAGAGGAAACCTTTTGTACATATACCTCAAGATGAACTACGAGAGAAGAATGATGAATCAACATTCAGTGTGTTAAATAAATAATGTTTTATTTAAATTTTATCGTGCTCCGACGCAGTAAGCCACTTAAAGTTGGAAAGCAAAAAGCAGTCGCATCGTAGAAAATAGGCACTAAACTTCTGAATTCCCATTCCCGGATCTCATTGTCAGTATATACATATAATATACCTGCACACGTAAGAAAATACCAAGCAGATTTAATGTAAAAGCAGTCAAGAGGTCTCCTGTAAGTTGATGAAACATTTTAGAAACTTGGCTTCTCAGCCATTAACCAAAATTTACACGTTTTAAAATAATATGAATTTTATTTATATCCCGTATTAAATTGAAAATTTAGTTTTTAAATTAGTCTAGAATAAATTAAAGTATATAAATAATATATGTAAGTCTAAAATTCATAAATAATATTTTTATGAATAATGTGTGCTATCGATCATTGGCATTAAATACAAATTATGATTTTTCTATAAAACGGACACAAGAATAAAAAGATCAACAAAATTATTTTTAAATAAACAATTACTAGTGGTGTCTAAAATTTTTAAGAACTCGCACCCGAATGTATATATGGAATGAGATACATTGTCATCACTTCCAAAGTATTTTTGCGCTGAATTTGAATCTGGTCTACATTTGTTTCTATAACGGCATGTTTAATAGATATATGAAAACTTAATTTTTTATGAAAAATTTTTAATCTTAGAGTAAAATTTTATGCATCATTTTTTAAAAGAAAGTTTCGATGAGTTTTTTCGAAACTTTTTGCTTCGAAATAAGTTTGAGATAATGGCAAAAAAATCAACAAAAAACAGGAAAAACCAGGGTTTGGTGAAAACCATTATATGTTGCAAAATAATTAATTTTTAAAAACAAACAATGAACAAGTATCTTCGTTTTTTAATGTCAAACAAAACTAAAAAAAATCCATTCTTGAAATATAGTGAAAAATGTGCGATTTTTCGATCGCTAAAAATCGTGATATATACATATTGCGATTTTCTGCCGACATCAAACTTCTTTGCGGATTGCTAATGTTCTAAAGTACATGATTTCGATGTATTTTTCAATTCCAAATCCAGCGACCACCTCAATTTTTTTAACGGTTTTTCAGATAATTGTAAATAAAACTTCGGTTTCTTTTGCAAAACTCGTTGCAAACAACTTTGGATCTATTTTTCTTGATTTTATAAATCAATAAAAATATTTGATTAATTTTGAGCTTCGCTGTGCGGAATGAACCGTTTAATACCACCCTTTAGAAGATATTTTTGTTGGCCTTACATTACAAATTTTCCGTGAAAGTAAAAGAACAGTATTTTAGGAAAGGGTACGAACATAATGGAATATCTCAGAAATAGCTAACGCATTCAGAGACATGGCGAACGACAGGTTGTGTTTACGAGGTAGCTGGTGGTCTTAAAGTTCTCCCGGGTAGAAAAATCGCCACGTAGTTAGAATTATCGGTCGTTCTTTCTGCTCTGCCAACGAACTACTGGGGGGGGGGGGTGGAACGTTCGTTTCGGTTCCTTTGTTCGGGAGTGAAAATGTAGACTAGCAGATAGTAAGAAGATGCAGACTTTAGTCCTACAACAAAACGTCCTCCTCCTGGCTATCTCAACAGGACGAATGGTTGGATAACGACGATCATCGATATGAATTGCTCGCTACGAGAGGATTTGCACGGTTTTCATCCTGATGGCATTTTCAGCTTGAAACCTGGGAATCAAACCCCGTCGAATAAATCGAACTCTATTATATATAGATTCTCGACTTTCAGTCTGAAAGAATTTAAGACATCGCATTTCAAGATAAAAAGTGTGGTAAAGTGGACTATTTGCGAGAAGAAGAGATTTCTTGAGTAGCAGTAAGTGTGTGGTTAGATATTTCTTGACTTTTCTTCAGGAATAACGAAGACAGGGGAAAAATTGAGTTGAGATCCGTTGAGGAAGTCGAGCTCTATTAGTATGGTTTTATTCAACCGGGTAATGGAGAGTGACACACGAGTCCACCCGAGTTTGAAAGAAATTATGCCAGAGAGGCAAAAGTTTGTCGAAATATCTTCGCTGTTTCTGTAAAAGTACCCAACTGCCGAATTTCTTTTATGTACTTACTCTGAGAGCAAGTTCGCAAAACAACAATAAGCAGTTGAAGCACAAGAAATAAAGTCTCCAAAGTTTTCTATACAAACGAAAATCTGGAGATGGATAGAGGGTATTCAATTTTGAAATGTTTTTGTCTGAACTTAAAAATTTTACTCTATATGCAGTTTTTTAGAACCTCTATTTTTCAGATATATTTTCATTGCGTTAAAATGTTATTTTGTTCTTTTATTATTATATTGTCAAAATATCAGAAAAATGAAAATAGTTTGAATTCTAAATTAGTAGTTGATCAGAGGGGCATAATTTGCATTCGAAGATGAAAAAATCAGTCGCTGGTAAGCATGATAAATATAGGTGCAACCAAACTTTTCCATCGAGCTTAATGTAAAAGTTTTGAAGAAGAAAAGTCCTTTTTCGAATCTCGCAATCAAAGGTGCGCTTTACATCGCAAATTCGTGAGAGACTCGCTGAAAATGCATGAAAGAACAGTCTTTCATAACGTTTTTGCCATTGTGCAAAGCCCCAACCTTAGGTTTCTAGTGCTGCTCCTTCTGCCAGAGGAAAAGTCAATTTCCTAAAAACAATTCCGACGACCACGAACTCGGAGGTAATAGGTACAAATCAACCAACCAACGAGAGGCTCGCAAGAGACGAGCGAGAGCGAAATGAAATTACCACGGGAGCAGAAGGACGAGAATTCATGTAACGGGTCACGAAGACAGGTAGAAGAAACAAAGACCTAGCGACTGAAGAACGAATTGCTACGTAGCTTTATATTTAACTCTAATATCGCGTTACTTTTTTGTCTTTTGTCGATTCCCACAAATTTAAACGCATGGTTCGTTTGATAGGAAAAGTGGTTTCCACAATGTTCGGGTTACGACTTTCCTGCTTAACACAAATTGTCATAGAAGAGTTTTTTCAAGCTACTTTAAATTCCATATTAAAATTCTTTCTTTTACATTAAACAACATTAAAAAAGCAATAATTCTAAAATGCAATTATTACAAAAATTATAATTTACGGTTGCTGCAGATTTTCAAATAAAAAATTCTTTTCAACTTCTTGTTCCAGAGTTTCCAGTCTCTATTTTTAGTTTCATAATTTTAAGGCAAATTTATGACATTAAATTTTTTTTAGAAACTCTAATTTTGTAAAATTACTTTACTACTATAATAAAAAATAATAAGTTATAAAATGTAATTACAACTATGCTTTGAAATGCTAAGATATTATTTTAAAATGTTTCCCGCAAGTAACATTCTTATATTTTCTTTTAGAAACTCGGACTTGTCCTTAATTACCTACTTTGTTGAAATTAATATTTAAATTAACTTTTAAAAGCACAACGAGAAGATAATTTTAATTCATAAAGGAAAGAATTTCTAATTTAACAATGAAAACCATGATATGAAAGTTGCTTCACTGAGGATGAATAATTATAAAAGCAAATATATATGATTTGATTGTTTTGAGAAGCGAAAAATGCATTCTATTAGATTACTTTAAGTGAAGAGGGTCGAGGGTGGCTGAATAGGCCACCTTTGGTAACTGAATTTAAAATATTTTATAAAAGAACATCATATGTATTTTTTTAGCAAATTTTAGACGCTCTAACCCTATTAGTTTATGAGATATTTAATTTATAATTTATAATTATAAACCTAAAATTTGTCGAATCAATTGCTTCACAAATTTTTCCGTGAATTTATTATTTTAATTACACAAAAATAACATTTGTCAAGAAAAAATATAAACATACTTTTGACGTCAGATGCCACTCTCCACCCTCCTTAGCACAAGAGTGATTTTCGCCCCCTTTAACAGGTTCTGGTAGTAAATTAGAACCACGAACTTCCAATGGGTATTTGGATCTATCGTCGAGCAAACATCAGTAGTAATTGTAATCTATTTTATTCCCTCGTTTCTCCGAAGATTAATTAGAGACTTTGGAGTAAATAATGTTCTCTCACTACAGTCGAGCACATATTTAAAATGATTGATAAAATAAAGAAAAATAGAACATCAGCTATGCATCACGAATTTTGGAAAAGAAACCAAAGCTTACTTTAAAGAAAAAATGGATTTCTCCATAAATGTTTGCTCAAAAATAGTTATTTGAATGAATAAAAATCATATAAATGATGTAACACGACTTCAATCAGATAAACTTTATTAGGGTTAAAACTTCCCAACGTTTCGAGACCGAACAGCTCTTCTCTTCAAGAGAAAATCTGTGTATAATAAATCAAAAAGAAAACATAAGTTCACAATTTAGAAAAAATCTTATCTAAAAATGACACAAAAAAATTTTTTTATGTATCCTACCCTTATTTATATTATAACAATAATTTACATCATATAACTAGTTACCTTATATTGGACGTGAGATTCTGGAAAACCAGAATTAATTTTAGGTTAGAATTTTAAGGTTAAAAAACAAGTAGAGATAATATATTTACCTTGTGAAAAATAAAACAAATGTAAAGAGACACGAAGTTTTAGGATAAAATTATACAAAAAGAAAGATCATAAAAATTAAAAATTTTAAAAAAATATTAAGAAAACGATTTTCGAGAATTCCTAATGAAGAAACAATACATCTGAACAAAAGTGTAGCATATCTAGACGATTTTCCGGATTTGGGGCAGGTCTGAGTCCTCAGGTGCTGATAAAAAAACACATCTGCGCAAATTTGTTTTTTTCATGAGGATCTCGGTCTTTCTGCAGGCCGATTTCCTAATATCGAATAGCACATGTGCATGTTAAATTTCTTCACTAGGATTCACCGCCAATCCTTGTAAAAAAGTACATCTACATTTTTTTATTTTTGAAGCAAAATTAATTATAGTTTATTAATAATATAATAATTAATAACTAATATAAATAACTATATAAATATAAATAATACATTATTAAGCTTTTTGAGACCATCGAAACCGTTTATTGATATTAGAAAAATGTTTATTTTTTAAAATAATTCCTAAGCTTTTCATTTTAAAATTCTGAGGAAATTTCACAAGGTTTTGAAATATTTACTCGAATGATTTTGTCGTAAATGAAGAGAAGAAAAAATTTATAAATATAAATTGTTGAAAAAATTCAAAAAGTAAATTTTGTAATTGTTATTTTGTAATGCTATTAAAGTTACGATTTTTTCAATTAAAAAAATAAAAGTGTAAACGTTAGGTCTTAGTATTTTTAAATTTTATACAATTTAATAAAGTACATTTTTCAGTATATTTTTAAAAGATAGGAAGATTCAACTCAAAATCAAGTTGGGGAATAATTTTTTGGATATTAATTTTTTTTAATGAAGGATTTTCACCCCAAGATATTCAAATGAAAAATCTTACATTATTTTTAAAAAAAATTATAATTTATTTGGTTTACCGAAATACTCCGATTATTAGCCATTTTTTTCGTTACAAACAGCTTTTTATAAATAGAATTTTTGCTTTAGAATTCGAATTAGTGAACTGAAAAATTAAGTTTAAAATCATTTTAACATTTTAGAATATGTCAAAAAATGTCGCGTTAAATTCAGAAGAATCTGTAAAATTCACATATTAATAATCTTCTCCTTTAACAATTAAGGATACTGTTAAGCGAAATTAAGTGGTTTTCATAAGCAATTAATAATTTGAACAAAGTCTTACATTCCTTTGTTTTATTTTGTACTTATTCAAAGATTTGAATGATCAAAATATCAAATTAATTACTTTTGTAATAATGATATATTTTGAATTAGGATAATTCCATGAATGATCATCTGAAAACGATTGCGGTCATATTTTAGAAAATTTTTTAATTGGTCTATAATTATTTCTTATTTTTATAAATTTGATTCGTGTATTTTAGGTATAATATGTAAATTATTTTTCATTAAGCCAGAAAAAATTTTTGAAAACATGTGGACGTATGAAAAATGGTGATAGTACGTCATTTTTAAAATGAATTAAACACTAAAGTTACTTATTTAAAATTAGGCAGAGAAAAACAGTGCAATTAGGGATGATTTAAATTTATTACCTATAATGCTATTTTGGACTTATAGTTGAAATAGGAGAGGAAAAATGTGTTTGAAGTAACCTGTCAAAATGTGTTATTTTCGTAAAGTTTGATAATTTATTATAAGAAAAATACACTACCAAAATTTTTAAAACTTGTTTCAAAACAAAGATTAATACACCAACCTTCTGCACGGTATTCAGTGAAAATGCTCATCAAAATTTGTTCATCCGGATTTTAATCTTCGAAAACCTGAAAATAAGCAAAAAACACCACATTCAAACCCGCATATTTCCGAATATACATTTAAAAAAAAAGTTTTATCTATGCGAATAAATTATTTACACTTACATCTATCACTCAAAAAAACTTCGCGGACGTACTTTGCGTGGTTCTCTTTTAAATCATGTTTAAAATTTTGTCTCGACCGACCGATTTTGACAGACTTAACCAGAGAAGGTTTGCTTCAGTTTACTTTACCTACTTTAGTTAAGTCTGTCAAAATCGGTCGGTTGAGACAAAATTTTAAACGCGATTTAAAAGAAAACTACGCAAAGTACATACGCGACATTTTTGTGAGTGACAGAAATAAGTGTAAATAATTTATTCGCATAGATAAAACTTTTTAAAAAATGTGTATTAGGAAATACGCGGGTTTGAAAGCGGTGTTTTTTGCTAATTTTCAAGTTTTCGAAGTCAAAAATCTGCAGAAATAAATTTTGATTAGCAATTTCACTGAATACCGTGCAAAAGGTTAATATTAATCTTTGTTTTGAAACAAATTTTAAAATTTTCGGTAGTGTATTTTGCTTGCAATAAATTATCAAACTTTACAAAAATAACACATTTTAACAAGTTACTTCAAACACATTTATCCTTTCCTACTTCAACTATAACTCCAAAATAGTATTATGTATAATAAATTTAAATCATCATTAATCGTATTGTTTTTATCTACTTAATTTTAAATAAATAACTTTAGTGATTAATTCATTTTAAAAATGACGTATCATCGCCATGTTTCACACGTCCACATGTTTTTAAAAATTTTTTCTGGCTCAATGAAAAATAATCTATTATACTTAAAATACATGAATCGAGTCTAGAAATATAAGAAATAATTATAGACCAATTAAAAATTTTCTAAAATATGACCGCAATCGTTTTCATATGATCATTCATGTAGTGACCCATTAACTAAACTTAACAATTAATTGTAATTTAATTATAAATTATTAATTTCATCATAATTTTATTATTTATTAATTCTCGGAAAATTGTAGATGTTAAGTTTCTTCAACAGGAAAGTCGGAGTTCTTGAAGGCTGATGCCTGACTCAGCAGCACATCTGCGCAGGTGTGTTTTTTAGTAAGGATTCTCGGCGAATTTGTGCATTAATATCTAACTTATCTACAGTTTTGCATGTAAATAATTGAAATAACCATGTTTTTTGTTTTAATGAATAGAGCATGTGCGATTTACCAAAAAACGGTTATTTTCTTTTCAAAAGCTCTCATCCGTTAAAAGGTACAGATGTAAACGCGTTTCATTGAGTATCTCGGTTCGCTCCAAATGCAGTTGTACAGTTTCTTCATCAAGACGGCAGTATAAAAGTACAGGCAGGGGCGTAGACAGATTTATGTGAATTTATAAAAGATAAACAGTGTAATTGTTGAAATTTAACATTTTGTTTAGCATAGTAAATCTAATAGCATACTGTATGATTCATTGTAGTTTTCTAGGTCCCCAATTTTATTCAAACATTTCTTACCTTCCTTTTTAATAAAAATCATTACAGCCAAAAGACGTTTATCAAGATCACTTTCAATATGCAAAATTTTAAAATTATCCCACAGGATATAGTGTGGAGAATTATCATTTTGAAGTTTAATGATATGTTTTGTCATGACGTTGTGGAGTTTTTCATTTAATTTTATGTTGTTAATGTGTTCTTCTCTTGTGATACGTAAAAGTCTCTTAGTCTGGCCGATATACGAACTAACACATACATAGGCAAACTTATAAACAACGTTAGTTTGATTAATGTTCTCAAGTTTATCTTTACCCAACTTAATAAATTTATCTAATGTGGAATTTACTCTTTAAATAGTTTGTATATTAAAATCGTTTAATAATCTTTTAATATTTTCTGAAATTGTTCCATGAAAAAGATAAACTATAAATTTATTTTTTTCTTTAGTCATTTTGTTATTCGAAGTTGTACTTTTAACCCTAATAAAGTTTGTCTGATTGACGTTATGTTACATCATTTATATGATTTTTATTAATTCATCTATTGCTCGGACGTTAAAGAAGTTTAAGCAAATCATCGCTAAACATTATATAGTTTTTTGAATTTTCGTATTACTTCATTCGTTTTATACCAAATTTATTTATTTATTTTAAGCAACCATATAAATAGATTGAACTGATCTCATGATGTATTCCTATACCTTGCTATAAACCATTCTCTATACTTTTTTGCCTTGTGATTGCACGATCTTGGCTCGACATAAAGGGCTGTTGTTTCTACTGAAGGAACTCAGGACTCTGAAGTCGATAAGCATAGGTAGGTATGTTAGCCTGCTCGCAAGTTTCCTCCATCACGCAGTAGTTTACATGAGTGCAAAACACGTATGCAAAGGTCTGATAACGAGTCTCGTAACGCTCCTCTCTTTTGCCTATATATTCTGTCTTTGTTCAGGACGCTATAAAATTTACGCTCTCGAACCTTCATATATGCTGAGCTTCAACACCATTCAGGAAAACTTCCGATAAACTTAATAAAAGCAAACGAAAATTTAATGTGCGCATTAACTTTTGATAGTAGAAAAGCTGATGGAAATATCTTTTATATTAGATTAATATTAATTAGGGGTATGCAAAAAGCTCGAAAGCTCGGCCCAAACCGGTCTCGATTTTTTCGGGCCGGACTGAGCCGAGGTCGAGAATACTCTAACTTTCGAGGACCTGAAAATTTTGAGTACCAGGTTGATTTCAAGAACCCGAAACAGGTCGAGGTCTCGAAATTTTCGAATACTCGAATTGTTTCGGGTTCTCGAAATTTTCGAGTACTCGAATTGTTTTGTGTTCTTGAAATTTTTGAGTACTCGAACAGTTTTGGGTTCTCGAAGGTTTCGAGTACTCAAATTATTTCAGGTTCTCGAAAGTTTTGAGTACTTGAATTATTTAAGGCTAAAAAAATTAAGGCTGCCTACTTTTAGAAGAAATCCATCAAAAACTTGTTTTAAAATAATTCAAGTTTTTTAATACATCCAAATATTTATTCTCAGGAATAAATTCTGGTACATACATCTAAACGACTAAGTGAACCTGTTCGAGACCTCGAAATTTTCGAGTAACGAACCTTTTCGAGAATTCGAAATTTTCGAGCACGCAAACCTCTTTGAGAACCCGAAATTTTCGGGTACCCGAACCGCTTCGAGAACTTGAAATTTTCGGGTACCCGAACTTTTTCGAGAACTCAGAATTTTTCGAGCTTTTGAAAAGTTGAGCTCGGCTCAACTTGAAACTGATCGAGCCCAGCTCCGCTCGACTCGAAGTGTTAAAAGCTCGACTCGGTCCGGTCAAGTATCGGACTTCGAGCTTTTTGGACACCCCTAAATATTATATAAATAGGATATTGAAAATTGATTCAGTCTTTTTTTTCATTAATAAAATGGTTTCGCTCCAGATTGGCGTTCCCAAAATTTCAGCTCGATTTTAATAATTCTTGACGCCACCATTTAGAAAAAATTACCCCAATTGAAAGAAGAAAATGGTTTATTCAATTTAAGAAATTCTTCTGTTTGCGAACTATTTTATGTTTAAGCGTCGTACACACTTACACGAGGAAAATAAAACGTCTGTAGAGAACAGCGCCAATTTCGTTCATGCTTTCGAGAATATCGCTTCTTATCAGAAACTTCTTCTTGTCCTACTCGTTTTCCTCGACGTACACGGAAGATTAGCGACTCAGAGATTCGGGTAATTCGCGAAGTCGGCTGAGAGAGCGTGCGGCTAAAGTTTCTCAAGAGCGGATCTACTAGCATCTAAGTTTCAAACGAGGTTGCAAATCTTTTGCTGCATAGGAATTGCTCGCGCGTCTCAACACTAGACGGTAACAGGACTCGTATCGGTATTAACGTCGCCTACCATAGCTAGGAGTAACCAAGCGAAATTTGGGTTAAGTACTAAGCTGATTATCGAGAGCCTGTTGTCCTAAATTTAATAATGTTAAATCAGTTTTGGTAATCTTTTATAAACTTTTGAAAAACTAAAGAAACTAAAAGAGTTGCAATTCAATCTCTAGAATTCAGATAAAATAAAAATCCCAAGTAAAAGGATTTTGGTTCGAAAACTTTGCCTTTAATTTCAAACACCTTTAATCCTAGTTTTAAATTCTTATTCTGGAAGAAATATTTTTCAGTAATATTTATAAGGATTAGTTGTTAAAAGAATGATTTATTCTTCGATTAATTAAGGAAATCGATTGATTGGAAGCAACGGTCACCTGTGAAAATACGGTACACTTAATATGAGCGATAGATCCCTTGCAAGCTTTATAATTACCATCAAGAGCTTCGCATAATCCAGCCTAGAGGGTTGAATGCATGTAAGCTAATTGGTAATTAAATTTCGTTGATGGATATGCGATACCTTTTTGATTTCGTGACACCCATACGGAATTTGGTTCAACCCAGTTAATTCGGTATTACATAATTAAATCTTCCTCTTTGAAATAAAAAGTTCACCATTTAACTTTGTGTACCTTTAGAATAATTTGTTAGTATTTGCCTCTTTTCCAGATGAACTAATTTTAATGTTAATGTATTTTTAGATATCTTATTAGAAACAATTTGAGGCTTTTTTACAGGATATTAAAAGTTATTCTTCGTTCTTTAATATGTTCTAATAAAATCAGAATTTTATTTTAAAATTTACTTTCTCTATTGTAGAAAGTAATAAGAATTATATGCCAGGGAAATTTGTATACCTGGAATTTTCCGAGGGGTTAATTACTTGGATTTTTTATATACATCAGTTTTCGAGATTGTATGTGATTGCATGAGCTCGCATAGAGAGCATACACTAGATTAAATGAGTAGTTAGTCCCTCGGAATTTTCATTTTCAAATACTATAGAAAATTGAAGTTTCTTACGGATTAAATAAAGATTCGTCTTTGGTAAATTAGTCATTACCGAATGTCTGTTTACCTCTTTCTGGAACGGGTTCTCGTAGACCAGCTCCCAATTGGACTTCGCTTGTTTGTGAATATATGCCAGGGATCTCTGCTGTGCATCGTAGGTGTAACTGACCGTTGACATAATGAGACGAATGGAGGAGTAAGCTCATTTCGATCCATTGTCGAGTAGAGTCTCCGTTGTAGATTCCTTGTCGAGAATCATGTTGCTTTGAAGTTATCTGAAACAAATTTAAATTTATATTTAATTAAAATTTATTTTATAATCTAGCTAGCAAACTAAATCTTCTTATTATAAAATATAACTTATTAAATAATTATGTTGAATTTAAAAGAATAAAATCTGCATTTGCAATAAGTATTGTAAAAGTGCAGATATAATGATGTAATATACGTTAATCTACAGAGTTTACGGAATATTCGTCGAGACAGAACTGTTAAAACGAAAGGTCATTAAAGCGAAAAATTAATTCCGCTTCAATGAGAAGTCAAAGAGAGTCTCTGCTCCTTGGAGCTGTCGATTGCCAACCATTGTGAACTTGTAAAGTAACGAGCCTTTTAGACAATGACTGGTTAACGAGAAAGAATCTCTGGGGATGCGATTTTTTGTGCTGATGCTTCTTCAGTACAAAATTGTACCTACTTTAACATTTTCTCAGAAATATCTGTCTTGATTTTAAATTCCAACCACCGTGTCTTGAAGTAAGATAAAAATTTAATAAATTCATTTTTCCTGGATTTAAGAATCACTTGAGTAGACCTCCAGGTGCAATTTCACTGCAGTTTTATCATTTCTGAGAAAAAGAATTCTCTAGGTCACTTTTCCTTTATTAGCTTTCCTCGTTCTATAGCTATTGACTTTCAATAGAGTCGCACTTTTTAACTACTACTAAATACTTAATGAAAGAAAGAAAATAATACAAAGTAGAACTCGTAAAAGTAAAAAGCATCAGTTTGTATTATTGAATAAAGTCAAAAGGAATATCAGAAAATCGTATAAATAAAATGCAGCTACTTCGGATCAGAGAGTAATCTAAAAAGGGATGAATCATGAAAAAATCTACATAACCCTGTAGCGACACCGACTATAAAAAGGAGTCTTCATAGGAATCTAAAATTCTGCATATCAAAAATTTTACGACAACTGGTGGTAATCTTGCTGGATTGCCTTGGAAGTTGGGTGAGGATTATTAAAGATGTAAAGGGAAGAAATTTTAGGGGGCTTCGTGGCAGTTGCTTCACTGCGGATGTAAGCATTTAAAAACTTTATTTTTCAGTCGTTCAATTAGAGTTCACGTGCGAGTTAGTGCTTTGAGGGATTGCAGAGAGGCAAAAAATTTCCAGAAGGTGGGAATTTGTTAAAAAAGGAGCTGTGGGATTTCCAGATCGTGAAAACGAGTAGGTTAGGTCACTGACATATCTTGCGCAGTACTTACAACGAATGAACGATGTACTTTACGAGCTACTATAGTAGGCCCTTTTGAAAGGCGCAAGTCCACAGAGTAACATTTGTAGTTTGCAGTAAATGTATCTTTCTAGTTTACACTATGAGGCATAGAAATGTACAGCAAAGTAGGACACCCATAAACTCGAAGGTTATGCACCACTAGAATGTGACAACTTGACCATAAAATTTATGTACATATTACGCTTTATGAAGTGTCACAATTTTGAATATTAAATATGAATGTCCTATCAACATAGGCGTACCATTAGAGAATTTAGAACAGATAAAAAATTCACTTCTATAGATTTTTCTAGAAGAAAAATATACACCTAAAATACAGTCAGAAAACTGTGGAAAATGTATTTATATAAACCGTGGAAAATAAGAGCAGACTGAAAATAGCTTTATAGTAACCACGTAGTCTTCTTTTGACTTTTAGAAACTTATTTAGAAGTTTCGGAAAACGTTTCAAAGTAAAGGATATATAAGAAATATTTCATGAGAATTTGTGAAAATTTTCTTAAATCATTATTTTAAATGAGGATTTCATAAAATGCACAAAAAATATTATCTCTTTTGTCATAAGGTATATTTTAATTTCTATTCAACAATCAAAGTAGTTGAATTTTTTAAAACCCTTAAGATACCTTTAAAAATGTTTGAAATTCTTTTTGAGAAACTTGAAATTGAAATTCTTTATTGGAAAATATCACTATGGACAGTCGGAATTCAGTCTTAAGTCTTTAGAATCTTTGAATCTTTTTTTTAAATTACATCACTACTTGAAAGCTAAATTTGTGATACATATTCAATTATTTGAGACATAACTGACTTATAAAAGAGATAAAAATAATTAAAGAAGCGATTTACTATTTACCAAAAGGAAGTGAGATTTCTGTCGAAAAGAGAGATAAGATTAAAGCTTTATTGGAAAACTGCTACGGCAGTTTTGCGAAACATTTTAACGTTCTAAGTCAATCGAGAAGGGTAAAGAGATAAGATACACCGTAAATTACTCTGGTGCCGCTTGCATACGGCGAATACAACTTCTCGTGTGTCGCAAATTAAGGACTTGAGGGAAACTTTGGACGATATTCGCAAAATCATCCGAGTTTGATAGTGGCTCAACGTTATCTTCATGGCAGCAAGGGTAAAACCCACCCACATCGCGAATCTTCGAAAGAGACATCCTATGTATGCAAATTCAACTACTGAAATAGAACCTGGCGTGCTTACGTACACCTTAAGTACAAAACTGTTTTGCTGAGCAATACCGAGATCCCGAGGCATTCCTTTTTCCTTTATCCCTCTTCCTCCTCTTTCTCACCATACAGATAATGATTTCCCTCGCAAACTTTCGAAACTCACGCTTAACCACGAGAGGGTATTATTGACTCAGATATCCTTAGACTTGAATACTATTGAAGTTTTAAGAATGTATGGTATTACTATGCGCGTTTGATTTCGATTCGCTTCATTAACTAAAAGGGCTCAAGTTATTGGAACTTTCGTTGCATTTTTCTCTTAAAATTATAAGCATTTGTAGTTATTGTCCCTAGTATTTTATTCCATTCACAATTGAAAAAAAATTATTAGAATATAGTGAGAAAAAAAAATTAGAAGACGTTACTACCCTCTTTAACCTTTAGAGGGCCGGCAATTTGGGAGTCAAATCGACCTTAGAAAATTGGCCCAAAAGGTATCTTATATCATTGATTGATCATAAACAAAGCCTCGATCAGGAGGTAAGCCAATATATTGGCTTTCCGGCCCTCTAAAGGTTAAGGATGTACAGTCAACCGCAAAATCTATCAAATTTTTACGTTAATTTATAAAATCAAGGCGAATAAAGCCAAAATTATTTTTAATAAATTTTAATTGAATTTAATAAATTTTCATTGAAAATGAAACCTAAGGATACTTTAGAAAAAAAATAGTTTGGGTCATAATAATTTACATCAAAATAGTTATTTGAATATTTGTGTTTTTTCCTTCGTCTAAAAAAAAGTCGTGATTTTCATACAATTTCAATCCTCAACAGTTTATTTTGTTCCCTAAAAGATCCTTTACAGTTCTATTTGTTTTTTATTAAAATTATTTTATTTAGAAATTATACAGTTAATCATCTTACAAGTAAACAATATATCAAATTGCAAATTTTAATAAAAACGTATCAAATAGAATTGTAAAGAATCTTTTAAGGAATAAAATAAGTCGTTGAAAATTTAAATTGAATGAAAATTACAACTTTTGTCTAAGACGAAGGAAAAACAGAAGTATTCAAATAACTATTTCTAAATAAACAATTATACTTGAACTATATTTTTATGTAAATTCTGAGTTTGACTGTACGGGGAGAACATCCTCAAAAAATACACCATTTTTTGTAAAATTATTGTTGTTTTTTGTAAAAGTTAAAAATAAATGTTGACTGAGAAGTTACTGAATATTTTTTAGAGTTCAAATCACCATTTAATTAAAAGTTATCAATTTTATTCAACGATAAATCGTTCAAGGCAGGGAAACTATTCAGGGCAGAATGGACATAATTGATGGGTATTGTCTGTTGACAGAATTTACGAGAATCAGGGACGATCAGAATACTAGGATTTCGTCCACACTGGAGGAATTCATTTGACGAGAGAAAACTCTAGAGTCAGTCTGTCAAAAGAAAAAATAGCCCTCTAATTAGCACGCTTTGCAAAATTATAATTAATTTTAACGTCAGCAAGAAAACTAACATTGATATTAGCATAATTACAATAATGGGTGTTGTTTCTGACAAGAGAGTGTGACAAGCATCGTTAGTATGGGGTGGACAGTTTTGATTTACGATCGTTACATGCTTCAAAAGACACATTATTATCGGTGTATTTTAAAATAATAAATTTAATTTAAATTCATTAATTTATTTATCAGACGTATAGAGGCAACAAATATTCTATAGTTATAGTAATAATCATATTTCATAAGCGGTCAATTTTTTGTAATTATGTAAGCCCTTAGAAGCTTTTACCTTTGAACAAATGTGACGTGGAACGATGAAACCCACCGGATGACCCGATTTCTACTAATAAACATCGCACAGTGGATTACAACACACAACCCTTTTAATTACCCCCGATTACAAATAATGTTTTGCGCTCACAGTTTTATTTCTGCTGCAGTTCAACTTGAATCCTTATAAATTTCATCATGTAGATAGTGAAGTGCTCTGTATGGGAAAATGAGAAAAAATCCTGGAATCTGGAAATCAGTAAAGTAACTGAATGAAATAAAAACTTCGAAGATAGATTAAGATATGATGATGAAAATTTTTATTAGAAACTATTTGACCCAGACGAGAACCACTTCCTTTCTTGTAATGGAAATCTTGACTTCATTTATACCTCTTAATTCGGTGTTCGTATTCTGTAATTTGATGCGTAGATTTTAAGCAATGATTTATGTTTTGCGAGTTGCGAGAGTGACATGTCGTCGTGTTTTGGCGTCTGCATATGTGAAGGCAATAAATCAAATTTAAATATGAGGTGTGGTCATGGAACCATTTGAAACAGCTCGAACGTCCACGACAAGCGTTTGCAGTTTCTCTTCAACGCTCGTGCTTTCCCCGATTACCGCATGCGGGTGTTGGTGGTTTGAGTTGCATCGGGTTGCACTTTTGGCATAGGTGATAGAGTTGTGACGGATCAGAGAGCGGGTACACCAAACTGTGCAATCCAACAATTTATTTTCCATGCGGAAATTATCCACTCGGTTGTTGTGAAACTTTGAGATCATCAAAACGATTCGCTAATAAACTCGTGCAGCATTCGCACGGAGAAATTATGTTGAGAAATATGAGCTTGATACGGCAGGATGATATTTTAATCAAGAATTAATATTTAAGTGTGTGAACATAAGTAATTGTTCAGTGTACATTTATGTTCAGACACCCTTCAGTATTCCAATTTTTTAGAGAACAACAAGCATTTACAATTTTTCTCAGTGATCTTGAGGGACTATAGGGCATGACAGGAATAAAATTCTTTCCTAAAAGTAAGGACTAGGTATAGTAGCACAATGGGCTTTCTGAGCGCCAGGGGTGCCTTATTAGGGCTCTCGCCCGACTGTAAACTACAAGGGCTAGGTATTGACAATGAAAGACATGTTAATTATTAAGTAGATTTAAATAAAAAGATTTATGAATCTATGAAAAAAATATGAACAGAAAATAAAGGACGTATTGTTATATTGACTGTTTTTGAATAATGTGACAATTTGAATTTTGAATGGAATTAATGACAATAGACAGAGGCTCGTGTAGCATTAACCACGGAAATGTAAATGTTACATGACAGATTAAACGTATTAATCACCATGTAAATTGATTTGGACAGCTTTTCAAATAAATTTAATTATAACGTGTTTCACGACGTTCATTCTGAAAAGCAATCCATCGTTGCTTATGATGCGTGTGCCATTTGTCTACATTTACATTCATTGTACTAGCAGTTAATTGCTCTTTGCTGAATGCTTCTCCGGTTAACCATTATCCAATAGAGTATGTATATACACATTCATGTGAATCTGGTAGTTCAGCGGATTCACCTCACCCACTCATTCAATGCATCCGCGTAACGATTTCGCAAAAACAAGCGAAAGAACTGAAGTATCTTGCGACTTGGAAACGAGAAGTGCTGGTACTTGTGTCGTGCTCAAAGCCCTCTCTTTCTCTCTCTCTTTTTCGACTCAGTCTTCGCCTTTTTCTCGTTTCTTTTCTCTCTTTCTCGTTCACTTTTTCCCCCTTTTTTTCTCGTTACGACGATTTCGTCGCCGCCTTCAACTCTTCGGGGTTTTTTGTCTCTCACGTGTAATTTTCACCCCTTCGGGAAACCCTCTCACCTTTTCTCTCGACTCCAGCTGGTTCTAACATTGCCCAATGGTCACATTTCGCGCGCAACATATTACATGCGATATATATATATATATATATATATATATATATA
>JBAGKK010173988.1:0-23298 GCA_037177015.1 Euceroptres primus | reverse complement strand
TGCGGATTTAAAAAGAGCGGAAAATTTCACGTCAAAAATATTCTATGAGAAATTTGCTGTTGTGACCTTAGAAAGGTAAAAAATGAAGGTAAAATGTCTAAGCAACGGTCAAGATGGTTCACACTTTTACATTTTTTCGACTTGCTAAAAGCATCTTGAATGTTTTCTATTCTGAGAAAACTACGATAATTCCAAAAAAGGGCATATGACTGTTTTTTAGACATTTGACCTTGATTTTTTACCTTTCTAAGGTCGAAAATTCTTTGAATTATAATAATTTACATTTTAAAGAATGAAACTTTATCGACTGAGATAATAATACACGAGAAACTTTTTTCATTATTCGAATAAAGTTAATCTTATCACACCTTCACAAAGAATTGATGATAAAATAATAAAAAGTATTCAAAAGTTTATGAAATTATATTTAAAAAACTTCAATTTTATATAAAGGGATTAGACTTGATATAAAATTGAATTATTATGAAACTAAACATTCAAGTTTATAATGATGATATTAAACAATAATAACAAATGTTTACATAAGATTGTTTATTTAGTAAGAAAATGATAATTTATTACAATTTCTTAAGCAGAAAATTGGGGAAAATAACAAGAATTGTCACGTTTAATAACAATTTTATTGCATACAAAATTACACATTTCTACAAAAAGAACACAAGATGAATAAAGAACTAATAACAAAAACAATTGAACGCAAGTTTTTGATTTTAAAAATGTGCATTTTTGAAAAACCAGTATTAAAGAAGCCTTTGCAAACCCAAACATTTTTTTTCTCAAAATGTATTAATTGGAACAAAAAACGTTAACTGATGGTTAACGATTTCTTATTCTTTCCGAGTACAATTCAGTGCAAGTGTCCAATTTTCAAAGTTCGCATTTTTGAAAAATCGGTACCAAAAAAAGTGTTTCCAATTGAAAAATATTTAGTGCTTCTGCATTTTCGTTTCTTTCTTCAAAACTTACAATTTGTCTATTCGTACAGATTATAATTCTTCGAAAGAAAAGTTGTATGTTCGGACAGTTGCGTTGAGTTGTACTTGAGCTACTTGAATTAAAAAATATAGCTGAGATATGAAAATTTAATTTTTAAATGATAATATCTAATTCAAGTTATTTTATGTATTGTTACAAAATAACAGCATTTTCTAATGCATTGAATACGCTATTTTCGAAGTACGTCATAACATTCAAAAATCATTTTTGCAAAGGGAAGTAACTATTATCACTTACAAATAGTTAAATTTGACACTGAGAACATTAACTAACATTATCTGTGTATACCAACATTTTTTAAAATTATGTTACAACGAGGTCTAGACGATCTATTCTGGAATTACCCTTATTTGTTAGTTCTTCTGTCGAATTCAAAACCTGGTAAAGGCATTAGTCGCTTATATTCATGATTATTCCATTAGTTTTTCAAGAGGACAGCAGAACTTAATGTCAGAATTTAGACGTCGTTGCAACATAATTTTTAACAAATTTGATATAGAGATATAATTTTCCTGAATGCTCCTAGTGGTAAGTTTCACTATTTATAAGTGCTAATATTTAATTCCCTTTGCAATAATGATTTTTCAATGTTGGGATGTACTGCGAAAATAGCGTATTCATTACATTAGAAAATACTGTTATTTTGTAATAATATATGAAATAACTTAAATTAGTCAAAAATTATATAATTATTTACAAATTAATCTTTCATGTGGCCGCAGTATTTTTAAAATTGAAGTAAAAATTTAAATATTCAAACTAAAGATGAAATACCTCTGGGAAACGTTCATTTATGATATTTTGACCTTGAAATTTCTCCAGCCTAATATTTATTATTAACTTGATTATTTTTACCGTTTTTTAGTATATTACATAAATTGTAATTGTTTTTGGCCTTTTACGGCTATTAATACAAATTTTATTTCATCAGAAGAGAATAAATTTATGCATACATCTGTTATATCGACCTCTTGATGAAAATTCTTTTTATAAACTAATTTTAGAACGCGAAAAACAAGTTCACAAAAATATCACTGCGAGCCGGATTTGAACCAACACCTGTATAAATATACCGATATCTGTATAAATTGACTCTTCTCTGATAAAATAAAATTTGAATTAATAACCGGAAAAGGCCAAAAACAATTAAAATTTAATTAATTATTAATATTAAGTACATATGTGTCTTATATACTTACATTTCATTATTTACATACAATGATGCTGGTGAAATCTCAGGATGAAAACTTCAAAAATTGACATTTCCAAGAGGTATTTCATATTTAATTTAATTATTGAAATTGTTACTTAAATTAAAATTTTTTTTTACCACATGAAGCTTTAATTCATAAATGATAATATAATTTTGGTTTAATTCAAGTTATTTTATGCATTATTATAAAATAACTGCATATTCTGATGCATTGAATACAACATTTTCGCCGTACATCCCAACATTCAAAAATCATTATTGCAAAGGGAATTAAATATTAAAACTTATAAATAGTGAAAATTATAAGCAGGAAAAATAAGGAAAATTGTATGTCTATATCAAATTTGTTAAAAATTATTTTGCAACGACGTCTAGATGAACTATTTTGGAATTAAGTTCTGCTGTCCTTCTGAAAAACTAATGGAATAATCATGAACATAAGCGACTAATGCAAATGTGCCTTTACCAGGTTTTCAATTCGACAGCAAAACTTAGCAAATAAGGGTAGTTCCAGAATAGATCATCTAGACCTCCTTGGAACATTATTTTCAAAAAATTTTGGTATACACATATAATGTTAGTTAATGTTCGCAGTGTCAAATTTAACTATTTGTAAGTGCTAATAGTTACTTCCCTTTGCAAAAATGATTTTTGAATGTTATGATGTATTGCGAAAATGGCGTTGTCACGTCTCCACGACTATTATTATTATTATTATTATTATTATTATTATTATTATTATTATTATTATTATATTATTATTATCATTATATAATTATTATAACTCTCATTATTATTATTATTATTACTATTATTGTCAATATTATGCATGATACATTTTGTCTTAAACTTATTACTTTATATTTGTAATTATTGCGATTGTGACTCGCTACCTGTTACTCGACACATGACCAGCAGAAACCGATAGCATCTTAGGGATCATGGCCCTTTTAGCGGTCTTTCCACCATCATAGCGGACACGGACATCCCCGCACACTCTAAGAACCAGTAACGAAAGATTTATGAGTAGGCAAGACTAGAATCTTAGTGCAGGGTGCCAGTAGGTAAAACGAGAAGACGCTATGTGTAGGCAATAGGCAAGCCAGCTACCATGTTTAGGATATAAGCAGCGGGTCTGAGACCCAAACAGTCAGTCTGAATCGAGTCAATTTTTAGTCTTTAAAACACGTCGGAAAACTCTGCCTACGCTGAATATCTGTGTGCCGGAAGCTTGTAAAAGCGAGTCAGTTTAAATTCATTTCAGTGAAATTCATACTTGGAGAGGATTATTATCGACTAGTGTTGATTGATAGTTGCATCATTAAACCTCATTGGAACCTCAGCCAGACGGGTTCCACGAATTCAACACCGAAGTTCTTCAGGACCAGAGCCGAACAGGTTCAAATCTTGTGGACCATCTACCGAGGGTTCAAAATTCAAAATATTCCAATTCAACAACGTACTGACCACCAACGCACTCAAAACATTGGATAAATCCGGTAAGTCTCATTTCTAAAAGTTACTATCCAAATCTTTCCTAAGAGTTCAGTAACTGAATGGTTTTCTTTATTTCAAGGTTGGAATCAGATATGAGACCAGCTTGAAAAGAGGAATCGCTGCCAGTGCTGTCGAATCACAGAGAGTCGAGTCACATCATTCCTTAAACCAATGTTATTTTAGTAAATTAATTGATTTTGAAGGGTGTCTCGTCTCTTATATTCATTTGGCTTGTCTTCGTCCCTGGACTAGTCTTATTATGAGTCTAACCTAAATCGAAAAACTTTAGGGATTGTTAGTTCTGTGACCAAGTTCGATTAATTAGATATCAGACTCACTAGGTAGGACGTCACAGCGTATTCAATGCATCAGAAAATGCTGTTATTTTTAAGAAATACATAAAATAACTTGAATTTGACCAAAATTATATTATCATTTACAAATTAAATTTTCATGTTTCAGCAATATATTTTAATTTAAGAAACTCAAGTACAGCTCAACGCATCTGTCCGAAATTCAAAATTCGTGTTTTTCGAATTCCATCTGCAATAGTTTTCTTTAGTGTAAAATACAGTTTTTCTTTCGAAGAATTATAATCTGCACGAAGAGACGAATTATAAGTTCTGAAGAAAAAAACAAAAATGCAGAAGCACCAAATATTTTTCAGTTGGAAACACTTCTTTTGGTACCAATTTTTCAGAAATGTGAACTTTGAAAATTGGAAATTTGCGTTGAATTGTACTCGGCGAGGATAAAAAATATTCCATCAGTTAACGTCATTTGTCCCCATCAATACATTTAAAAAAAAATGTTTGGGTCCGCAAACGCTTCTTTAATACAGATTTTTTTAAAATGCACATTCTGAAAATCAAAAAATTGTGTTCAATTGTTTCACCGAGGACACAATCTCTGAATAATATTAATTTTTGCTATTAGTTCTTTATTCATCTTGTGTTCTTTTTGTAAAACTGTGTAATTGTGTATACAATAAAATTGTTATTAAATGTGACGATTAATTCTTGTTATTTTCCATAATTTTCTGCTTAAGAAATTGTCATAAATTATCATTTTTTTATTAACTAAACAATTTTATATAAACATTTGTTATTATTATTCAATATCATCAATATAAATTGGAATATTTAGTTTCGTAATAACTCAATTTTATATAAAGTTTATATTAAATTAAAATTTTTAAAAATATAAACTCATTAACTTTTAAATACTTTTTATTATTTATATCAACAATTCTTTGTGAAGAAGTAATAAGATTAACTTTATTCGATTAATGAAAAAAGTTTCTCATGTATTACCGCAGGCGATGAAGTTGCATTCTTTAAAACGTAAAGTATTATAATTCAAAGAATTTTTGACGAAATTACAATAGCGATGTACTACTATGCACTTGAAGCCGCCTTTATCAGACTTAAGGATGTGTTTTTTAATTTCTAACGCTGAAAAATAAACCTATTGCAATTACGGCATTACCTTCTAACGACAATTTTAATGTACAATTATAATTGCAACAATTTAGATATTTATTTTGTTGCTTTTATTAATTATAATGCGAGATTACTTTAAGGTTACTTTAGGGTTAGTTTATGGTTACGGTGTAGCGTAACCCTTGCGTTCAGGCGGTCCGCTAGGGAAACCTTCTAATTCCATTTTACGGTGTCCCGAAAACTACCCCTATCGCAGGGTAATCATGTAGCGTGGAGCGCCCATAGTACACTTGCGTGGCATAAAATATAGTGTCAGGTACGTCTTTATACACCGAATGTGATATTTGCTGGATGAGTCGTAGGGAAGGGTCCATTTCTGGCGTCCGTGCTGTGTGGATCGTTTTATGTTGTCGTGTGATGTCTTAAAAGTGGACACGTGTTGGTTTATAGTTACTGGGAATAATTAATTTCCTCACGAGGACCCAAATGGAAGGTTGTGTGCTTATTTGACTAAAAATCGGGAGTTTTATTTTTATATGTGATATTCTCGCGTGGTTCACCGGTCTGTGCTTTCACTGGTGATATTGGCTCGCTATCCTGAAAGAAGCCGTGCTCACTTTTGTTCGAAGCAAGGAACTTGTGTTTGATACCTGTGAATCCTGGACTAATGGACACCGCTAAATTCTAACTTCGGAAATTGATGATTCATTCTATTTCGAGAATTTTATGTATTTTGCACACATGTCGGTCGTTCGCAGCTTGTAGCCTAACAATTATTGGCGCGTGTTGTTTTGTATGTTTACGTCCTTTATGCTCAACAGAACTTTAGAGTTTATATAGACATTGTGTTTGCGGTTTATTTGGGTTGCCCCCCGATTTAACCTTGAGTGCCTACGATTGTTTTTCGCCCAAGACCGGTTTAATTGATTCAATTTTACACCACGTGATCGAGCAGCTGCCCGTTCGATGATTGGTCACTACTAACGATACTCAATTATTGGTAGACAATAATTAGCGCTCGAGTGTACCATTGGATGTACACAAATAAACCGAATATTGAGAGCTTTTGATATGATTATTATTTGAGTTTTTGTGATGGTCATTTGCTGAGGAAGACGCGACCAGAGATAGATAAGTAACATACTCCGGTATGTTACATAGTTTTCTACACATAAGTTACTAGGTAGGTTACGTCCTTAGTTTGCGACACGATATATGTTACCCATTTACAGTATAAGTGGAGGAAATTTAAATAGTGCGAAATTCAAGTTTTAAATTATACAGCTAATTGAAGGTTTCTGGCATGATTTACTACTTTGTTACAGTATACTACCACATTTAGGTAGAATACGTCGCTAACCTCGACTGACCTATTATAACAACAGTTGGTCAAAAGTTTTTAAAATAGGTCAATCGTTTCATTCTTTAAAAAAATTTGATGCTTATAATTTTTGCTATATTTCTAAAAATGAAAATAAGTTTTATTTATATCCGAAAAAGTTCAAAATAAAAAAATTTAAGGTTAGCAAATTTTTTGTTTCAAGATGATTATAAACATTATATTGATTTTTATCAACTAAATACCACCCCGGACTACCGGTGCGTACGTGGTAGTGAGAGGACGGAGAGGCGAAGCGGTGTACTGTGGGTCGAAATGAAAAAACGATGTTCAAATAACTTGTAGGTCACAATTCTTCATCGATTTTCAATTTATTTTTTCAAAAAATTGAGCATTAAATTCTCAAGAAATCTGTCGAGGCCGATGTTTGAATTTTTGTTTGTCTAAATTTTTATAGAGCTGCAAATAGCGAAATAAATGTTTATTTTCTAATTTTTTCTTTTTAATTCTCTGTAAAAATTTTTCTCAGCGGCAACAGGCCCCAGGTTTGATGCAAAAGGATCGGTGGAGGAAAAAAATTTATTGACATGTCAAGTTATTTGTTGTAAACAAATATTTGCAACAAATAGCCAATATGATGGATTATGTTTTTGTGAAGTATGGTTATGCATCGAAATCGCTCGTTCAGAGTAACCAGGTGAAATTTGATCATGAAAATGTGGTATCCGATATCATTTATTAACTTTATAAACAAATAATATAAACAAATGCATGATTTGAACAGTTTTAGGCAGAAACGAACCGAATTTTCTTCCGATTTTCTTCGAATCTCATTGCCTGTGATGTACGTTGATGAATTTTTGTCATCTGATGTAATTTGTTAAATTTATCAACAATTATTATAAACAAATGCATGGTTTGAACAGTGAATGAATCGAATTTTCTTCCGATTGTCTTTGAATTTCATTGCCAGTGATGCTCATTGATATTTTTCGACTCAAAATATCATTCGACATTTTTATGAACGAATCATTCGATCCAATTTCTATTATGAACGTTTTATGATTTCAGTCCGCATTTCAAGAACGATTCATTCTACAATCAAGAGCTCGAGAGCTTTAGGATGAAAATCACTATCTATATGTCTCCAGCTTCCTCTTAGACATGACAAGTATGCATCAGATGAGATGAGTAATTTATGCACTAGATCAGTATTAGTGGCTAACCGACTGCACTTACGAGTATCAAATTCGCGGAATCGTTTAAAATATCTACTACGGGCTTCTTGAGCTTCTTCAGATAAGAGGCCGATGGGAATACTGAACGATTTGATTATCTTCGCTCCGTGCAAAAGAATTTTGTGAACAGATGATGGCATATAACACCATTTGTACAGTTCTACATACATTCATGCAGTCTCGAGAGCATAGTGTTCTAATTTCTCTGTATCGATTGTTTGACCAAAAGAAAGAACCTGCAGAATTATGCTGAATCGCACGATCAAGCGAACATCAACACCTGTGACCTTTGCTGTCGATTCAGGATCTTGAAAAATCTTCGAGCAGTATTCCCATCATTTGATGTTCCTCCTCCATGCTTGGGTTTGTCGATAATCAAACCCATTTCTTTCCAAAATTCTTGCTGGATCCTTAATTTTGTAATCTTCATTTTCGTTTTTCTTCTCATTGTTGCCCGCTTGCCATTTGCCAAAAAGTAAGCGATAAGTAATATTGAGGATAAGAATCATGAAACGTCATTTAGCGTGGAATGGTAAAAGGCTAAGCTCATAATCTTTCTCAAGAACATCTTTTTCCAACACTCGATTCAGATAATTCATTTCTGTAGGTTTTGCCTTGCACAAATGGCATGTTGCTGCACTTCGTGTTTCTGTGAGATTTTGGGCTACTTTACGATCTAGCATAGTCAATAGCATCTCATGATCAACCTTGCACCTGGATTTGCCAAATGCGATTTTAGTCGGTGAAAGTTCTTTTTTTTTCCTCTTTTATACGGCCGATCTCAGATTTCGTTAATTCTGGAGTCCCTTTAGCTAATTGAAATGCTATTGGTATACAGAATTTTGTAAATCCCGAGTGAGGGTTCTCCCAATTCACTTCAATTTCAGAATCCAAGAAAATGGGTACCATCGAGACCATGAAAATACTCTCATCCGACTGCATGCCATCCGGGAGATCTTGTTTGTAAACACTTTGGTCTGATGCTACATCCAAACCGTATTTTAGGTAGAGTGTCAGAGACTTCACATTTTTCTCCATTATGGAACTCTTGATTGTAGAAATCTTTATCAAACGTTTTACCGTATGATCCAGCAGTTCTTGTAACCTAATAGAGACACTCTGATTAGTAATAGTATGTGCTGAATGGGGAGGATAACATCGCTTCTTCGCATCGATCAGATTCTTATAAAAGACAAAAATGTCTGCATTTCTGGCTTTCGCTTTGAGGCGAATTATTTCATACGGATGCTTAGAAAGCTTTGCATCTTCAATTATTGCAATAGCTTCGTCATCAGTGAATCTGATGATGCTCTCTTTAATCTCATTTTCATCTGCATCATTCAAAAGTCGAGTTATTTTGGTCGCTAATTTTGTTTTTCCTGCAGCTCTAAGGTTTCTAAGGAAGGCTAGTTGAATCTCAAGTTCAGAATGGCATTCCTGAATTTCTTGAAGCTTCCTTCTTTTCGTTGACATCAAATTGCCTGAAAAATCTTCATGAGAACGTCTACCGATCTTTTGTGTAGTCAAAGCAAGAGTAAATTTCATGGGGAGCCATTTTCCGTGTCTGCTCTTGAGCTTTTCTTTTTCGTAAAAAGAAAATTTCCAATTTTTCTTGAATGTAGGGCTAAAGTACTGTAATACTTTGTCAGTAACTAATTTCATCCTTGGATGTGATTCCAAAGCATGCGAGATAAATCAGTGTCATTCATTTTGGGATTTTGCATTGCAATATCACACAAGTTCTCCATTGGTACCTCCAGAGAATTCATCTTGAAGCGTATATTAAAAGAAATAAAAAAAATTTTAAATCATGAATAAAAGAACGAAGAAACGAAGAAATTTCGTGATACTTAAAATCTAGGGAAAAGAAAATTAAAGGAACAAAAAAAAGTTGATATTTCTGCAGATCAGGAAATAAAACAACAATTCATGAGTGACAAATAACTTAAGATTATAAGTTATTATTTCCAGTTAACAGAACAGAATGAATAGTTGTGCGAGATTCTCTATTGTTCTCTACTAGAGTATTCAATACAAAATATCTTAACGTCCAGCTGTTTCCTCTCGTTGGACAAGAATCACGCATGCGCATGTAACATGTGTTGCCATCTCATGGCGTCAGGCAGAATATCTTATATGCTGGTTACATGGCGGCTAATTCAAATAAAAAAATGATGGGAAAAGAAGAAATTGAAAGAAAGGACGATTTTACTCTACACTGGAATGTCCAGATCATGAATTTGTTGATTCACATTTATATAATTCGTTAAATAAGAGTCGAAGACAATCGGAAGAAAATTCGGTTCGTTTCTGCCTACAACTGTTCAAGTCCTGCATTTGTTTATAATAATTGTTGATAAATTTAACAAATCATACCAGATGATCAAAATACATCAATGTGCATCACAGGCAATGAAATTCGAAGATAATCTGAAGAAAATTCGGTTTGTTTCTGCTTGAAACTCTTTAAATCATGCATTATTTTATATTATTTGTTGATAAAGTTAACAAATGATATCGGATACCACATTTACATGATCATATTTCACCTAGTTGCTCTGAACGAGCGATTTCGATGCATAAATATACTTCATAATTTATCAAACATAATCCATCATACTGGCTATTTGTTGCAAATATTCGTTTATAATAAATAACTTATATGTCAATAAATCTTTTTTCTTCCACCAAGCCTTTTGCATTAAACCTGGGGCCTGATGCCACTGAGAAAAATTTCTACAGACAATTAAAAAGAAAAATTTTTAAAATCAACATTTTTTCGCTATTTGCAGCTCTAAAAAAATTTAAACAAACAAAAATTCAAAAATAGGCCTCGGAAAATTTCTTGAGAATTTAATGCTCAATTTTTTGAAAAAAAAATTGAAAATCGATGAAGAAATTGTGACCTACAGGTTATTTTGAACATCGTTTTTTCATTTCGCCCCACTGTGCAGTGTTGGTTTTTTCTTGATTAAAGAGGGTGTGAGAAGGTTACATTGTGAAAAAGGGCGTTAAAATATGGAGGTTGGAGGAAGGAAAACGTGGAAGTGAAAGAGTGAAGGTTGGAGGCGATTTTGGAAGGGAAATGGGATTTCGAAAAAATGGCAGGTTAGGACAAAGGAATTTGGTGAGAAGCACAGGCGCGAAGGATACATTAACCTGACTAGAGCAGTAAAATTAGAAGTACGAGAGTGGCGTTGAAGAGACAAGGAAGATGAGCTTTGGGCGTGTTGAGAAAGAAGTGTATTTATCGAGAAGGATGATGTGTCGTGGAGAGGTTGGCTACGGATATATATACTATACAGGACAGAGCAAACTAAGGCGCGTAGCGCGTTTCTCTGGGTAACTGATTTTGGATGCAAAATGAAGGAAGATACACTATATCTGGGGTGCATGTCCGTCTGAAATAATGTAACTAACGGATAAGGAAAGGCAGCGAAGTTGACGGATTAAAGGTACACATTGCGTATCCGGAGTTTATAAGAGAAGGAAGCAAGAGAAGAAGAGAGGAGAAAGCAGGAGGAAAGGATGTCACGATTCGGAGAGACAAGAGATGTGCCTTACGTGCTCATGAATAGAGTAGTGGATACGTGGGTGTATATGGGCAGACAGGTGGAGTTGCAGTATAAAGAGGATGAGGAAGGCGGTGGGGATAGGAAGAAGATTGAGCAGAAGAAGGGCGACAATGCAGTGGTACAGGTTTTAATTAGTAAAATGTGATTGGAACAGAGTAAAGTGAAAGAGTGTGATATGCGTTTCGTTAACGGTTGAGATAAAAGTGAAATGAACAGAGACGAGAAATAGAGACAGTAAGATTTACGTATTAGGAGTTATTTTTGTTGTTGGAGAAATAATAGGAGCAATTTTGGAGAGAGGGGGATTAATTTATGTAATCTTATGTTATGCTACGATGTTGTTGTGGTAAGGCGGCTAGCCTAAGCTGAAAATGTAAGTTATGAGAAACCCAAGGTTCCTTCTTATCCATTTTCACATTATGGGAACTTTCCTATTTTTAGAATACAAATCTAGCTTGGGTCCTTGCTCGGACAGGAAGATCTACACTTTAAAACTTTATACTTTCCGATAAAAAATAAAACTTAGCGTCCGTAACATTCCCCATCCTGTGCTGAAGTCACATCTGCGCGTCAAGAACGCGCAATTTCGCCGCTGGTCGACGATATGTTCCAGTCACGGTCGCGAATTCTGCCACTCGGACTCGTCCGTCCATTCTCGGAAATACCTTTTGAACCCGAACTCTCGTCCACTGATTGCTGGGTAATGTGTGATCTCCAATGATCACTAGATCGCCAACTTTTAGATCACGTCGACCTTGATGCCATTTGGTTCGTTGATTGAGGGTGGTATGTATTCTTTTACCCAGCGTTGCTAGAACTGGTCAGCGAAATATTGACTCATCCGCCACTGCCTTCGCATTTAGCAGTCTCCCTTCTGGAAAATGCCTGGTGTTCCATGATTCTCGTTTATGGTGGTGAGGCTGACATGCAAAAGATGCATAGGTGTCAAGCTTTCCGGTACGTTTGGGTCGTCTGGAACGTAGGTGAGTGGACGGCAGTTGACTGAATACTCCGCTTCAGCAAAAACAGTCTGAAGAACCTCCTCCTTTGGTGCTTGTTCTTTCATGACCGCTTCCAGAGCGATCTTCACTGATCGGACGAGCATTTCCCAAGCACCACCCATACGAGGACTCTCAGGTGGAATGAATTCCCACTCTATCATTGCTGCAGCTGCCTTTTCTTGAAGTTTGTCCTGATCCAGTTCTGCCCAGGCTTCTGCTAGGATTCGTCGAGCACCGACAAAGTTGGTGCCATTGTCGGACAGGGCTTTTTTGGGCTTTCCTCTTCGTGCAAGCATGCGTCGTAATGCCATGATCATCGAATCTGTGGACAGAGAATGTGCGATTTCCAAGTGCTCGGATCGAATCGCCAGACACGTGAATAGAACACCGTAACGTTTCTCCTTCCTCCGCCCAATGGTAATCTGGAAAGGACCAAAATAATCGACACCAGTGTTGATGAACGGTGCGACATACCCTTCTGTTCTCTCAGGTGGTAGCTGAGCCATAGGAGGAATGTATGGCTGAGCTTGCTCGTTACGGCAATGTTGACATGCATTCCAAACTGCCCTCACTGCTGCTCTCACTTTGATGATCCAGTACTGCTGGCGTAGATCATGCAGGGCCCTTTCTCTACCATGATGGCCAACGTTGACGTGGAGTGTATGAACGAGAAGTCAT
Source organism: Euceroptres primus (assembly GCA_037177015.1). Classification (NCBI taxonomy): domain Eukaryota; kingdom Metazoa; phylum Arthropoda; class Insecta; order Hymenoptera; family Figitidae; genus Euceroptres; species Euceroptres primus. Next base: position 10,298 of record JBAGKK010173988.1, on the reverse strand, counting down.
ACCGCTGGATGCTTTCCATCCAAAATGATGGGTTGCCTTGCTGCCAGACCCACCCCGCTGCATGCCCTGATACGACCATCCATGCGAATCAGGCCATCATCGCCAAGTGTAGACAACTCGAAGAGTCGTGACGTGCGAGAAACACCTTTCTGTTCTCGAAAATGTTGAACATCGCTGGGGAAGCTTTCTCCCTGCACCATCCTCAGGATCTCGTTCTCTTTTTTCAGTACCAGTGACACTGGTAAGAATAACTTCCTGATGCTGCCCTTAGGTGCTCTTCGTTATGTCTTCCACTTCTTGGCTAGAATTTTCGCCCAGGTTAAGGCGCGAACCATCCGCGTCCACCTGAAGAACCTGTGAACATCAACCCAATTTTCGAGTTTTACCTGATCCTTAATAAGCAGACAGAAATCTGCTTTCACCTCTGATGCCTGCTGTCTGTCCTGTGGCCAGTCAGTTTCACCTCCGATAAGAAATTCTGGACCTGTGAACCATCTCTTGCTCATTCGGAGGCTGTGTCCAGTAGTAATCGCTGACGCTAATCATAGTCTTGAGGAGAGCCGCTCTGCTTTTCGAAGTTACCAAGGTAGATCTGGTACCGCTTTCTCCCTCCAGTCAAAGGTATGCGACTGCCGCGAAGGCTTGCTGACTCGCGTCGCAGAAGTTGTGTAGCTAGATATCCTTGACTTGTCCAATTTCCATAGCATAGAATCGCGGAATCCGCAATTCAGTGGCACTTTTCAGGTCTTCCAACCAGGTCTTCCATTTGCTTGTCAAGTCTTCTGGTAATAGTTGATCCCATCCGATCCCTGACCTCCAAATATCCTGCATGAGGATCTTGGCCCGTATCGTCATCACTGAGACCAGACCTAGAGACCGTGTCGAGTGCAAGTTTGCTTCCGCTTTGCGCCAACGCATCTTGGGGCAACGTGTCGTGGGCAAACCAATTTCGTATCTCAAGGCCTTCTTCTTGGTGTACAAGCAAAACTTTACTCGCTCGCTGTACGGCCTCAGGAATAGTGTTGACACTATCAAGGTAGTCATTCACGTAATGATTCTCAGTGATGACTCTATAGGCTTCGGAGTGGGCTTCCTGCAACTCCTTGGCATTCCTGTTCCTAATTTCCTGGGCTACATAAAGCGACGAAACCGATCCAAAAATCATGATTTTCATTTCAAAGATAATCAAATCACCTGTCTTTTGATCTCGACCTAAGATTCTCTGACTGGATCGATCTTCTGCTGTAATCATGACCTGTCGAAACATTACTTTTAGATCGCCGCACATGGCTATCGCTCGCTCACGAAATTGAAAAAGGACTCCGACCAGTGAGCCGAGAATATCCGGTCCTTTTAAAAGCCGATCATTGAGACCTACTCCATGGCCCTTAGCAGCTGCATAGAAGACGAAACGCATCTTACCGGGTTTGTTGGGATTAAATACCACGAAGTATGGCAGATACTAAGTCCTCGGACCTTCCCGCACAGCTTCTTCGTTACTCAGTCTACGAGTGTAGCCTTTATCCTCGTAATCCTGGATTTTCTTGTGGTACTCGTTCTTCAATGCTAGTTCCCGGTCCAACTTCTTCTCCAATGACCGGAGTCACTTCTCAGCCATGTTCCAAATAGGTGGCACGGTCTCGTCATCGGTTTCCAGAGGAGTCCGGTTTCCCACCGGTCTCCGCAGCGCCGCGTTGTTTTATTCAGTACCTCTTCAACCCTCTGATCCTCTTTTAAACGCAACCTGGTTGCGATCGAGCTCACTTCGAAAGCTTCCACACTCCACAAGTTCTGCATATATTGCGCGAGCTCATCCGGCTCACTCTGATAGCAGTGCAACACGTACGCGGTCTCGGTACTTGCAAGGTTGCATGGATCATGGACTGTCCAACTTAAGAGGTAAGAGATGCCATTGGCGCATTACCTTTTTTAAGGACTGTCCTGCGAGGAGTGGTATCAGTGGTAAAAAATCTTGCCCAATCATAATTCCAGGTTCTGCATACATCACGTCAGGTAGGGGAAGATCCTTAAGTTATGTCCAGGTGTCAGTGTCCACTCTCTTCGTTTCCCTAGCTAAATTCAGGCACTTTTGTGTGCGCACGCCTCGAAGATAGAACTCCTCTCCGGTGGTATCGCTGATCTTCAAGTTGATTCGTTGTGATGTTGGATCCTCATTCGTGGTATTATCATACCACTAAGCAATAAATGGAGCAATCCCTCCCTTGAGGTCAAGTTCATCGGCCAAACTATCCTGAATCAAGGACATTTGTGATCCATCGTCCAGAAACGCATAAGTCTCCACTTCCGCGGCTGGTCTCTTTAAGATCACCGGCACGACCTTTAGGAATACATGTCTCCTGCGTTTATGAACCACATTTATTATTGCGACTTCTTCGCTTTCACTCTTCGGTGGTGGTTGGATTCCGGTTTTCGGTGCTGGTTGGGGTCCGGTCTTCAGTGTTGACTCCTCCTTCGTATTCTGATCGTTGTGAAGCACTGAGTGATGACGCTTGCTACAACCATTTTTTCTGCAGCGCCTTCTCTTACAATCTTTGCTGGGGTGCCTCGACTTCAGACAACAGAAGTATAGCTTATTGTCCGTGGCCCACTTCCATCGGTCACTCACACTTAACGCTTTCAGTCGCTCGCATTGCGATACTGGGTGTTCAACCTCACAGTATGCACATATAATTTTGCTACTGGACTCTCCTATCGCACCTATCAAAGCTTTACCAGGTTTGACAGCTATCGGGTCACAGACCATGCTCGCTATGGTGGCTTGAACCTCAAGCCAGCTCGTGAACTTCGTGAGGTCCGTTGACTCCCATCCGCCTTGCGTAAACGTAGCCCATTGTAGTTTTCTAGATAAAGGGAGCTTACTCATCAACTGATCCATTAGCATTGGGTTGTTCACGTACCGGGTCGACCCAATACTTCCACAGTTCTGATAAAATTTGTAACTGTGTCCACGAACTCAATGAACAGTTGTGACTGATTCTCTTTTATCTCTGGGCTGCCCGCCACTCTGGATATCAAATGTTTTATTATATATTCAGGGTGGCCGAAACGTCTCTCCAAAATAGTCATTACCAGGTCCACTCTATCAGTCCTTAGGAGAGCCCGACCAGATTTGACTGCCTTCCCTTTAAGGCACTTCTGCAGGCATGCCATATTTTTCATATCATTAAAACCACATACATGCGTTGAGTTTTTATATGACTGGTAGAATAGCGGCCAATCCGCTATTTCTCCGCTGAAATTTGGCAAATCCTTGTTTATGGCTTGTAGAGCCATCAATTTCTCCAGTTGTATAGCATCCTATTTCATTGGCAGCGGCTTCTGAGGTCCGTGCGACTGTCCAATCTTGTCGCAGGTCCTTCTCTGTGTTCCGCTGGCCTCCTTCCCCATGCTTGGACTTTTGAATTTATCGATTGTATGGAATTGGCAGAGGATGTTGTGTCACTGCAATCATCTTCCTCTTCCTCTTCAAGTTCCACTAATCGTAGTCTGGCTTGGAAAAGAAGCATTTCTTTTTTCCTTCCAAGCCGCCTGCGGTCCGCCTCTTCTTCTAGACGGTCCAATTCCTGGGCCTGTTGGAGTTCTATTTCTAAACGCTTTCGTGCGATTGAACTTACGCTTGAGCGACTTGATTTTCCCGATCGCGATCCTCGTGACCTTTCACTGCACGCTTCGCCATCGTCCGACTTTGGGGGGCGTCGTGTTACTTCGGAATTTTCCTCGCCGTCGTGTACTGCTATCTCCTTCGGCTGGTCGGTGCAGTGTTTGTTGCAGTCTGCAACGCTTTTCCTGCCTGCTCTCTTCGACTTTGACCTCCCTCTCTTCTTCCCTGACAACGGATTCACGTACCGCGTGGGTGGCAAGCCAAGATTACTGCGTTGGCTTTTCCTCTCCCTTCCTCGATGGTCGGTTGGGTTCGTTAGGCTGAAATTTGGGGCTGTGTTTGTCGATAGACCTGGCTTTTTCACATGCAGTTCTACAGTTTCACTTTGCACTCTATTAACATTTCCGTCGTTCGCCCCACTGGCACCGGCTTCGGTTAAGGTGTCGAAATTATCCGATGTATCACCACGGTTTTCACTTTTTTTTCACTGTTTTTTTTTACTGTCACACAATTCGTAACCGAATCACACCACTTATTATTCACAACCGAATCCACCACCGTTGAGCTTCAGCTCGAAGGACCATTGTTATTTATAAAAATGCGAACTTCAAGTAAAGGGAGCAAATGTGATTAGCAAAAATGGTTTTAAAATAAGCAAACACTCGTTGAATACAATAACAATTCTATTTATTAATAAAACACTGCGGAATCGAATTTACTAATGTTCTTAAACAAATTTCAATTATAGTTAATTGTCCAGAGTCTAAGTTGTCTATTGCACGATACTGACAAATGTTCTTTAGTTAACACTTTGGTAGAAAATAAAGATGAATTATAATAAAAACGTAAATTAAGAAAACATTGATAGAGTAAAATATGAAACAACGATGCTCAAAATTAACGAAAGAGAGATAAAATTTGTACTACGTCTCTAAAATTTGTTTCTCGTCTTAGGTCAAGAACTGAACTGAACTCCTTCGCCTGTGCCGAGGCCACCCAATGTCTCTTCTTATCCACTTTCACATTTTGAGAACTTTCCTATTTTTAGAATACAAATCTAGCTTGAGTCCTTGCTCGGCCAGGCAGAGCTACACTTTAAAACTTTATACTTTGCGATAAAAAATAAAACTTAGCGTCCGTAACAAGAGTAAAGTGAGAGAGGATATGCGCTTGGATAAGCGTGTGAGATGAAAGTGAAATGAACAGAGACGAGAAATAGAGACAGTAAGATTTACGTATTAGGAGTTATTTTTGTGGTTGAAGAAATAATATGAGTAAATTTGGAGAGAGGGGGAGTAGTTTGTGTAATCTTATGTTATGCTACGATGTTGTTTTAGTAAGGCGGCTAGCCTAAGCTGAAAATGTAAGTTAAGAGAGAGTGAGAGAGAGAGGCAGGGTAGAAAATAGTATCGGGATTCAGGGAAAACGTTGTTTCTAGTGTGGGCACTATTTTCTGGAGAGAGGGGTCAGGTTGTGTATGCTTCGATGATTTTGTAAAGCTGCTCGTCCGCGTAACGTAATGTAAGAAAGGGAGAGGTAGAGTAGAAAGGAGACATTTGTGTGTGGGCAAGAGGAGTAGTGGCGCAATATAGGTTGTGGGTGGAATTTGTTATCGATGTAAGGAATGTAGGAGGAGCGGTATGTGTGAGAGTTTCTATGGAGTAGGGAAGGGTTAGGGCTTCCTTTTCCTGCTGTATCGGTAGTGGTTGAAGAGTTAGTATTACATAGGATAGAGAAGTAAAAAAAAGGAAGAAAATTTTTATGTATTGGAGATGTAACGTTGTAATGGCTGTGACAGACTATAAAGCCCGTAAAAGGGAGGAGTATAATAAAGATACAAACAACTAAATACTACCTTATATTAGAAAAAAATATGTACTTTAAGTCTTTTATAACTTAAAAAACGGTGATAAAAGTTATTTAAAATTTCGAATTTTTTAAAATTTACTTTTTGTTATATCAAGATATTTGATAAATCAATCTCAATTTCTTTTGTTAGAAAAAAGTGTATTTAAGTATAGACTCCAAATCTAGAGTAAATTCTCTTGACTATAATCAAAATTGTAAAAAAATATCTAAAACGATTTTTAAGAAAAATATGAACCCGAAAAAAATGCTTCCTCTTTTCTGTTTTGGCTGAAAACCTAATGAATTATGAGAATTATCTGGAACTATAATTTTTCCAAATTTAGTGGCCCTAGCTCAAATCGTTTGCGAGTTATCATTGTTGACACACACACGCACGCACCCAGCAATTTTTTAAAAACCTTATTTTCGGATTCGTGGTGTCGAATTAAGTCTAGAAATGTCAAGAAATGAGATTCGAAAATTTTCATTATTACAAAGCTTCCTTTATGAGGAAGCAATATATTTTATGTTTGATGAAAATTCGATTAATTTAGTGAAATTTTTTATATTAAGCCACTTCAGTTTACCTTTGTCACTTTTTCCTTATGAACCTCTTCTAGTCTCATCTGAGCTTGTTTATAACTTTGGTGCTCTGATCTTGGATCGAAGTGAGTCATGTAAGGATCAGGTGTGCCTAGGGCTCGCGATGGTGGTTGAGTACTCGTACTAACTGGAAGAGGCATTGCTGTTACTTCCAGTCTCGACTTTTCTGTCGTTACGGCTGTTGTAAATGGTCGCCTGTAATGAGAGACATACAGGTAGATACAACGCAGTAGATTTTACTACACGTTGGTAAGTAATACTTTCTTTTTTTAAACGTATAAATATAATAAAGTCAAAACTTTTTTTAACCATTGCGGAATGCGGAGATATGCGGAAATCCTCGGAGTCCCCCCTACCTTCTCTCTCTCTCTCTCTCTCTCTCTCTCTCTCTCTTGTATAAAAAGACTTTAATGTTTGAAATCCATTTTTCTCAGAAACTACTGAAGATATTTCCACGTGTCTGCTTTTAATGTCAAAGTTCTCGTCGTGTCGTATGGTATGATAATATGCACCTGATTTATCCTTCACTTGTCCAAAAAGCCATGAAAATTAGGAAAGTTAATACAACCTTTTCAAAAGTTGATTTTTTCTCTAAGAAAGGTTTCGATACTGTATTTTTTGTTGCATTTTCCGACTTTATGACTTTTCCCGTAGGTGGAGGATAAATCTTTTATATACAAAAGAAAGTACAAATATCTGGGAATTGATATTGATAACGAACTTAATATTGAAATTACTTCAACCCAAAACTGCGAACACTAGAATTTTTTTCCCGCTCTTGAATTGGGAATATCTCACAACTATTTTTCAACAAAAATTGAAATCTTCGCTAGAGTCGTTTTTAAAAAAACCATTTTTAATTTGAGAAAATCAAAATTTCAAGTTTTTCTGAAAAACGAAGCGATATAGAGAAAAATTCAAGAGAGCAAAGTTCTTTGAAAAAAACTTTTATAAGAAGACATTCTCATATTCTTTAATTCACATTATCTTGTTTTAAATTAGATGTTTCGATTTTAAGACGAAAAGAATTGTTTTTTGTAGTTTCAAGTGAAAAGCAGTTTGTTGCCCAAATTTGAGTTATACGAAGATAGATTTTTCCTTAAAAAGTCAGTATTTATAGGATTTTACATTTTTAATATTAACCATTTAGTGCACATTATGTGGCACATTCACTATTTTTGATTTTCTAGAATTTTTATGTGATAAACTTAAAATTCTGCAAAATAAATAGGTGGATTAGATTAAAGTGGACTTAAGTGCACATTATGCCATATGTGGCAGATTCACTATTTTCGATTTTCTAGAATTTTTATGTGATAAACTTCAAATTCTGCAAAATAAATAGGTGGATTAGATTAAAGTGGACTATTTCACATCTCGAAAGGGGACTATAAATTATCTTACACTCAATGAAGGCCGAGAAAACAAAAATTTTTTTTAAAAATTGTATTGCCAAAATCGCTCAAAAAATGACCTTAGATTATCCCTGAATTTTTTTAGAATTTTCAGTCAACGGATTCTGGGTTCGGGCCTAAAAGGGTTAATAAAACATGCCTGCGTGGAAATATGTCTTATTCTTGAGCTCAAAATATGTACTTCGAGCACAAGAAAATAAGAAAGTCAAAATTTTTGATGAGTTGTTTAACTTGAGTTGTTTGACTCTGGATTGGCTTTAAACAAAAAACAATAATATATTTTTGTACTAAAGTATTAAAAAATTGTTTTCTTCATCTAAAATATAAAAAGCAATAGTAATGCCTTGTTGCAAGATCGGCAGTACAAAAAGGTACAACTTTCCAACAATGATAATTAGTAAGTGGAAAATATTTTAAAATCTAAAAAAATATTTATATTTAGTTCTCTTTGGAAAGTCCAGGCTTTTAAAGCTGAAGCAAGAATGATGAAGTCAAGAAAGGACGATATTCTTATAGTACACTCGAATTCCGGTTAGTTATATCCTGGTGTACGATGTTCCTAGAATTACGTTCGGTGGGACTCCGTATTTGCGCGGGTCGGAGGGTAGAGGGGGATTACGGTCGTCGAGTAGTAGTCAAGAAGTACCACAGCAACAGAGCGAGCAGTATTAATTCGCCTTTTACATTTACTTTCGAGAACACGTTGAATATTTTTTATTCAATAATTTTTCATCATCATTTAAGAATTTTCATCCCTTATGGAAAAGAAATTTATATGCTTACATAATTCAGTTACTTAATTCATATTATTCCTACGTAATTCATATCATTCCGACTGAAAGTGGTTCGTACGGCCCTGGCTGTTTGTGTTCAGAGGAGCTCAAGGACTATCCCGTTTTAAAATAGGCAACAACCAAAACCCATAATGAACCGGGATTCGAGTGTAATAAATTTAAGCATAAGGTATCAATAGAGTCATAATCCCCCTCTCCCGGACCTGTAAGAGGAGGGGGTATAGGAAACGTCACTTATGGAAAATGATGCCTTTTGAACAAATATGAAGTGAAATACTTAGCGCAGAGTACTAAACATTTTTTTTAGGTTGGGAGGGACGGTGTTCAAATATTCATTTCTCTAAAAATATGATTTTCTCTTATAAATGTAAATGTGCAGCAGCTTTTTTTTTAAAGGTTGAGGATATTGTTACGGAACTTTCTGTACAACTTACGTACAACACAAAGTGGGGACAGGCTATTGTTACGGAAAATTCCGTTATAATAAACTCGGTCCATACTACGTTGTGTGCTAGTTGTACGAAAATTTCCGTAATATTAGACGCTGCTTTTTAAAAATGCATCAGAACACACCACGTGAAGGTTTCTTATAAGGACTGATCTCTAATGATACCTAGACTTATTAATATAAGAATATCGTTTTGTCTTGATGGCATCACTCTTTCGTCAGCTTTAAAAACTTGGCCTTTCCAATGTGAGAAAATCATCTCAATAAAGTTAAAATTAAGAATTTTCGAATGCTTTACAAAATAAGATCAATTTTTTTTTTTGAATAACAAGAATACGATTATTTTCTTTGATTCCAACTGAAAGAATTCTAAAAATTGAAATAAATGTAAAAAATTTTCAAGAACATTTTTTTGCACATTTCCAAAAAATCATAATTTGAAATTTTTTGCTTAATAATAATTTTATTTTAATGTATTTTACTAAAAACTACATAAAAAAATTGCCTTAACTTTTATAGGTACCTATAGATTTCTTCTTGATTATTTTAAAAATTTTGCATTTTTAAATAAAAAAAACGAACAGAAGATTTCAAAGTTTTTTTTCACTTTTTTCGGATGCCAAGCCACACACCTTATTTGATACGCTCATACGCTCTCTGTATAAAGCAGTGAATAATTTTTAATTTTGGCTTTGGCACACTTGTGCTTGCTTATTTCTACGTGCTCACAGCTCATGCAAAGGAATAAAAGTTATTCTGTCAATCGAAGGGACAAGGGGGTTTGTTTGTTTCTAGGCTTTTAGGTCCGTAAAATCGTAGAATGGGTAAAAATAGGGTATCAATTACTCTGTAGTGGGACCATAATCCTCGAGATATTCTTCATCACTATTGTTGTCATCTGGTTGATCGCTGAGAACATCCTCTAAGTCTCCGTCTCTGTCTGCATCAGAATCCACATCAACATCTGCGTCTAAATCATCGTCTTCAGCGAGATTATCGTCCTCACTTTCTTCTGCAAGGTTATCATCGATCCTTCTTGCAATCGGCAGCTCAAATTGCTTTTTAGGTTTCATGTTCTCTGAAAGAAACAAAAAAAACACAATTAAAAAATCGAATTCTCTTCAAAATCTAAAAATTCTAGTTCTTTGCATTCCTTTCCTAAAGATATCTGTTCGAAATCAAAAGAATTACCTGTATGTGCAATTGAAAATGATTTGCTAACAAGTGGAAATTAAATTTCAGTGAAATAGAGTATCTACGGTAATCGGTACAATGATTGGCTCCCTTAAACAATGATTGGTCACATTTAATCTGTACATTTATTAAGAAATACACGTAACTAACACTACTAATAAATAGCGCAGAGAGTAGCGATAACAATATTACAAAATTTATTAGTATGTATGTATGTATAAGTATATTTTTTCAAATTCAAGTAATTCATATCAAGAAGTTCCGTATATAATTGGAGATATGTTCGTTTGATAAATTACACAGCCATACAAAAAAAAAGTCTGGTACTTTTGACGAGACACATGTATTCCTATGTATTTTGAGACGCTGAATCC